>JAOXJP010287102.1:0-19076 GCA_025762735.1 Platanus orientalis | reverse complement strand
ATTAGCTTCTCCTGTGTACCAAAGTTTAAAACCATCAATATCTTTAGCCTTTTTTCCTTTCCATTTAGTCTCTTGTAAACAAGCAATATTAACTCTCATTCTTTTCATAGTGTCCACTAACTCTATACTCTTACCTGTTAAGGTTCCTATCTTCAGACATTGCTGGTCCCAAGCCCGGATAAAGGAGGAGGGTGGCATCAGGTTGAGAGTCGGCCTTAAAAAAATACTCAAACCATTAAATATGAATCCTAAAAGTATGTTATATTAATCTAATACTAGGGTGTACCCTTTAAGCGACATGCCTCATTCCCTGGATGTGGCAAAAAATTGGCAAGGGGCACCTCATCCCCCGAATGTGGTGAAAAATTGGTGATGGGCATTGCATCGGCGCCTGGATGCAATAAAAAATATGTAAGGGTTCCCACACCATGGAGGTCGACATTGTGACCATCATGTGCCACATCATCATATCAGAGGCTTGTAACCCAAGCGCCTCCCATCTACTACCCTATGGTGTGATGATATGACACATGCTAGAGGTCTATGCGGTCACATTCCCCGAGGATGCCACCACCCTGAAGCAGGGTGTCGAGATAGACTAGTTTACTATTTGGTGATTGTTTCCAGAGGGAACACACTTGAAGAAGCGGATGACAGCTCCTTCTAAGGCAAGACCTTCCACTGTAGCAACCTCATCACCACCACTACCTCCTGTGCACTCGATGGCTCCTCTAGTTGCAAAGACTTTTGCACTTACTCCATCCACAGCCACACCAGCACCACCTACTCAGCAGGGTGAGCCCCCGGTTCCCACATTTGTATGCGAGGCCTTGGAAAGTCTCGAGGAGTTATGGATCATTGGCCACTTGGAGAAGATGATAGACAAGCTCAACAGTATTGAGCTTCGAGTAGAGCACCTTGAGTGTGTTGTTGGTCCATAGCTTCCACCTCACCCTAGTGTCTCTCTGGACCTTCGCACACATAGCGACGAAGACGAAGATGAGGACGAGTGATTGTGAGGATGAATGACTTATCTTTTGTACATCCTTCACATTTTGTACTTTCAACTTTACATATTAATGAAAATTTCTTTCTTGAATATTTATCGCCTTTTATTCCAATGTCAAAATTGGTATTTATTAATTTCATGTCAAAAAGGGGGAGAAAAACATATACATGGATGTAGGGGGAGTTAGTCAATTTAGGGGGAGTTATTATCAAAAATCTTTATCATAAGCTGTTTAGGAGGAGCTATTATCAAAAATCTTAATATGGGGAACTATTATCAAAAATCTTAATCTTAAACTATTTCCCAAATCTAATGAACAAAAATACAATGAACAACTCTGGTCACATCATTTGTATTGCATTTCATGTGCTTGCTTGCTTAAATGTATGATATCTATTCATTTGACTCTATTATTATTGGCTTGAGAAAGGTATTGTGTGTCAAATGTGATTTTAGATTTTTGAGGCTAAACATCTGAGTAAAAGGTTGAACTGAAAACCCAAGCACACATCAATGGGGAGTTCAAGAGTTTAAGAGTACATGACACGTCATTTAGCCTTTAATTATGTAAATGTATAACTCTTGCATACCATGGAGTCTATAAATTCATTTGCATATCTTCATTGTACTCCATCCATGTATTTATTTTTATTTTATCATAGAATTGCCAAAAGGGGAGATTGTTAATGTAATTATCAATTCCATAATGTATAAAATACATTGAGTGGTAGATTAGGCATGTCATGAGCATAGTGCATATGTTGGTCATGGTCGTAACCATCAAGTGCCCTTGGGTCTTATTGAAGACAAACTCCAAGCACTTGAAGCCCATTGATGGATCCTTCCCCAAGTTGCCAGAGTTCAAGTTGCAAAGGTTCAAGGCTTGAAGACTCGAGCTTCATCGAGCTCAAGAAAGGTATATAAAGATAAAAATAATGATAGACATAGGTTTAAGAGACCTACCAACCTTTATGTAGCCTTATGGACCAAGACATGGGGTTTATATAAGTCCCAAGATGCTTAGGTGCAAGTTTAAAGAAAAATGGAAGAAAAACAGGGGATTCATATCAATCCGGGGGGTGTCGGATTAATCCGCACTTACCAGATCAATCCAAGGGGCTGTTAGATTGATCCGACATGGCCCTCAGATCAATCCGGCTTGTCTCAAGACATTTTGTTTGAGATGCCAAATTAATCCGAGCGGATCAATCCGACAGTGCTAGATCGATCCAACATCGTAGAACTGCAAAAAATAAAATTAAATGAGCGATGGGGTTTTTTTATCCATTGGGGATTATGCCAAATCAAGGGTGCATGGCCTATCTCATCCCCAATAAGTACATTAGGGTTTTCATTGAGTCCAAGTATACATGAGAAGTGCAAAGAGAAGAAAACCTAAGGCATTCAATCCTCCTAACAACCAAGGCTCTCTTTATGAACCTTCATTGAAGATCCTAAGAGCTTTTAAGTGCTTCCCAAGCACTCTACTCTTGAGGATCAAGACAGGGAAGCAAGGAGAAGGATTTACTCTTAAATGAACCCCCATAAGAAGCTCTAAGAAGTAAAGTAGCATCACTTAGGAGCTCGGTGGAAGAATAAGGCTTACTGCTCATCAAGGAGCAACCACCATTCAAGGAATTACATGCAGTACACTAGGCTCTTGAGGTAATATGTATTGAATCTATTTAAATTTCATAAGACCTTAGTACCTCCATTGGAGACACCGGATGTTAGTCTACACCCATCGGAAACACCGAGGGTTAGACCACTCTCACTAGACACCGGGAGTAGACATTGACACTACCGCCGGAGACACTGGTAGTGTAGGCTCAACACCTCTGCCGAAGACATCGAAGGTGTAAACCATTTCCGTTGGAGACACCAGGAATAGACTTACCACTCGCTGAAGATACTAAATGTGGATAGGTTTTAGAATTTTAACCTTGATTGCAATTGTATTCAATCTAAATAAAATTTAGTAGCTCAGTGGTAAACTTTGAAAGTGGATGTAGGCCAAGTGCTAAACCACTATAAAACATTGTGTTGTGTGTAATTTCTTTTGCCTATGAATTGTCTCTCTCCTCTCTCTTTCTCTCTCTATCTTGGCATGATCATTAAGTCATTACATGTTCTTTTGTTGTAACAACTTTATCTTATAAAAAGAACACCTTTACTAATTGCAATTTTATAGCACTTGTAATTTTAAAGAAAATATTTTAACAAGTCAAGTGAATTAATTTGCATATTACAAATTGAATATTAATCAATTGAAAATTAATCTAGGGATAATCAAAAGAATTTGATAAATCCTATTCGCCCTCCTCTAGGATCAAAATTGGACTTTCACATATAAGGGTCTCTAGGGTCATAAAGTCCATGCGTAGTAAATCTCCAAGCAATTAGTGTCCCTTCACCTATTGATGTGACCCAGAGCAGAGTACCTGAGGATCACAAGGACTAATCTAGTTACGGGTCTCTAGGCCCAAAAGGCATGTTCCCACTTAGGGGTATCATAACAAATTCTCATGTAATGCAAAAATCATGCTTATGTAAAGTAAGTAACTACTATATAAGTATGCCATTTAAACTATCCATGTGTCCTATCTAGTGAGAAGTCCAAAAACTGAAGAAGTAAATCACAGGTTAAGGGCCAAGCATCAATATGCAAATGAAGATGCTTGAACCTATTCTAAGGAAATACAGGTTGCTCATGTTAGTAAAAAATTCTTTTCATGCCAAATGTCGTTCATGATAAAAACCAAAGAGCTTGAATGTTCCAAAACTCATGTGAAAGCCCAAATAAGATGTTCCATGGAAACACCAAAGTAGCATGCTCATGCCAATAAACATTCTAATGGATGGAAAGCCCAAAGTAATACACATGAATTCTAAGATTCTAACATGAGAATCAATAGAATTGTATAAATCAACATGAAATATTTTAAGTAAAGAAAATCTATCAAAGTGAGTAAGAGGCTCATGCAAAGAGTCCAAAGGCATCCAAGAAACATGTAAATCATGGAGAACTAGTCATATGACAATTCAATAAATACATAGAGGGCAAGAATTCAGGAATTCAAAGGAAAATAAAAAAATGAACCAAGAAATACCACATGAAATTTCCTAAACCATCCAATTCATATGAATCATTTTCTTAAACTTTCCCAAATAGAATAAAGATCATTAAGCTTACCTAACAAGATATTAACATCATACCAATTGGTCCATAATCCAATAACTCATTAAAATAGAGTGGTAAAACCTTTCTAACATACTCAAATAAGAGGAACTAGAATCTAACTCAATTGAATCAACATTCTCAAGGGGAATAGATATAAATTCACCAACCAAACCCACAGATCATTGAAACATAAAACGGAAATCACACTTTTATGATCCTAAGAATGAAAAAAATGTGAGCTTAAAATGCATATCCACTCACTAATGGCTTAAACCTTCATGCTCCAAGGAATCTATCCGAAGACTCTTTTGCCTTTGTGGGTCCTTCCTTCTTCTATGAGAAAACAAAAGATTTTATGGTTAAAAACTACAAACTAAGGTAAGAAATAGTAAATCACACCTAGTTTAGGCTAGATCAAGGTTCTAGCAACTTACCAACACTTAGAGAAGAAGAATCTTCTCTTATTTCTCCCAAGCCTTCCGATTCTCTTTCTCTCTTCCTCTTTATGTTCTAAATGGTTTAGTGGACCCAAATGAGGCCTAATAGGATTTAGAATTTATCTAAAACAAGGTCCCACTCGTGTGGAGGTCAAATGAGGTCATGACACATCATTCCATGTGTGTCCATGATATTTCTTAAAATTCAAGTCATGACTGGTTAGGATTTGTGTGGTCACACATATTGTGATTCGTCACGGGTTATACAGACTCATTTTGAGCAAAACCCAAGGGTTGTGACATGTTCTTGTGATCGGTCAAGAATTCGTGCTCATGACCGGTCTAAGATGTTATGATTAGCCATGCCGGTGATTTTTTGAGTTTTGAGTTTTTCTCTATTTTAGGTTCCCAAAATCCTACCCAATTGGTCCAAGATTTTACCAGTCTACTTTAAGTCATGTCTATGTCTCTTGAGCATTAAGGGTGATCCCTCTTTCTAACAAATGCCAAATGGTCAATTTAGACATATGGTGTTGGGTCTGGATTTTAAAAACATACCTAATATGGGTACGCAGTTTTACATTTAGTAGTTGAATCTTACCATTATGGTGGGCCATTCTAAAAGAATCTTAAGGCAAATGATTGCCCTAATCATTTGGCTACAAAAGCTAATGATGAACCTCCTTTATGAGCACCTGGAAAACTTGAAAGAGGTAGAGAAATAGAGCAACCATCACTCATTTTTGCTTATTGTAATACAAGTTGTCAAGGCTTGAAAATCCAATAAAGAAAGGAGGGTTGAGCTTGTTGAAGCTCATCTTGAGCTACCTTAACTTGTGTGGCTTATTTTTCCAAGTCCGTGAACTATTCCAAAAGCTCAGAGAGCTAGAACCTGAGGTAAAGTCATCTACTCCATTTAGAGTTTTCCTGAACTTGATTTATATGCTATTACATCTTTCTTGGATCACTGTTTGACAATGTTTTGAGCATATACTTGCATACTTATATTTTCTAGAGACTATACTCTTGAGGGTTGGCACTCCATGCAACTTGTTACAACACACTATTATACATAGTGTTTGAGTTTTAATGTATATCTGTTGTGGTTTTTGTGTGACCTTACACTTAGCATATCAATCTAATTACGAGGCCATATAGTCTAGAGATTACATCTCTAAGGTCTGAGGACTAGAGTTTACAATTGAGCAACTCTCTATAGCTCACTATTTAGATAGAGTTTGCACTTCATATAGACATACAGGCTTTAGTGTTTACTAAGCTTATATATTGCATATTTTCCTACTGTAGAGGCTATTCACATTAGTGGTTTCATCTCTATTGTTTGTGTTTACATTGGTATACCTGCCTATTTTGGAGACTTATTTAGCTTCTTTAGAAGTTTGACGATTTGAGTAATATTGAGCATTCTTGGCTTCTAAGAGCTTGGTGTTGAAAGATTCATCTCCAAAACACACTGTCACCTTTTCTTAGTGATTGTCTTGGTTAGAGACACCCTAGGCTATGTGAACCTTGGCTGGAGACACCCAAGGTTGAAGGAGTCTTTGCTAGAGACACCAAGGATAGTTGAGTGTGTGCCAGAGACACCATGTGCAAGTGCTTTCCAGAAACACCACATGAGAGTGTTTGCTAGAGACACCTGACACATGTATTTGTTAATGAATATTGTCAATTCTATAGTGTGTAAAATACATGAAGTGGTAGATTAGGCATGGCATGAGCACATTGCATAAGTAATGTCCATAATCATCAAGTGTCATTGGGTCCCAAGAAGGAAGAAAAGTTCCAAGCACTTGAAGCCAATGATGGATCTATCCCCATGTTGCCAAGGTCTAAGGCTTGAAGACTCAAGCTTTAGCAAGCTTAAGAAAGGTATATGAAGGTAAATTTAATGATAAACATAAGTTAATGAGACCTAACAACCTTTATGTAGCCCTATAGACCAACCATGCCCCTTATAGAAGTCCTAAAGTGTTTAAGTACAAGTTCAATGCAAAATGGCATCAAAACAGGGGATTTAGATCGATTCGGGGAGTGTCGGATCAATCCACCATTTACTGGATGTAACACCCTGCACCATGACACATGTTATTATATATGTGTCACACTTAGAATGCTAACACATGTCACATAAGTTCTATACACACATAGGACCACTTAAATGTACATATGCTGATCTAAACATTGACACAACTTTAGAAAGGCACCAACGAAAATATAGAAAAAATGAGTGAAAATTATTAATTTGGATAGGCACTGAAGGCTAGAGTCCTATGTAATAAACGGCGAACGAAACAATACTAAATGAAAAAGTTAAAGACAATTTACTAAGCAAGAAAAAAAAGGGTCAAGGACATGATAAGTTCTGAAGTTGTCCTAGACAGTTGCACAACATCATAAATGAATGTGTATCAATCTCATAAGAACAACCCTACAAATAATATATCTTTGGAAATATCTATGAATATACTTTCCAATGTGGTAAACAGTAAGTGATTGAAGTTTCCTAGAAGTTATGACAATTTTTCCACCAAGTGTCTATGTTGTATAGTATGGTCTAAATCAATAGATTTTGAGGTAACTTTAAAAATACACTAATAAAATATATAATGGATTAGAGATCAAACTATATATTCTTGGAAAGGTCTTAAAGTCTAGTTTCCAACAAAAATAATGGTGAGTGAATAAGAGTTGCGTAGAGAAAGTTATGGCCGTTTTCCCATCGGGTGTCTATGCGGGAAAATTTTTGGTGAGATGACATCATTAAAGCGGAAAATTTCATACAACCGCAATTGTTATAAAATTTTAAGGACTTTTTTATTGGAGACCTATCTAAACACAAAATTTGGGGATTAGGGTTTCTATATGGGGTTATTAAATATATAAATTCATAAAAAAGATGATTTTTTGAAGAAGTTTGTAAATTTGGGGATTTTGAAGAAAGAACAAAAGAAAAACCTAGGTTTTGCAAAGATTTTGGGATTTTTCTAAGAACAAAGCTATGAATGATTTTTGGTTCCCAAAGCTTTGTTAATCTCATTTTGTAAAAGATTTTGATCATTTTGTTCTAGATTTGAATCATTTTAAGTTATTAAAAGCTAATTTTGTAAACGAAAAAATTGTCTTGTAAGAACACATCTAAATTATTATTTTGTTTTCGTTCTTTAGGTTCCTAGAACTCCATTGATTTCGTTTTGTAAAGATTTTAATTGTTTTTGAACCGGATTTGAATCATTGTTCATTGATTTTGGTTTTGCCTAAAGTTCTAAAACATAGTTTTGAAAGAAATAAAATAATTTTACAAGAATATGATTTAAAAGTGAGTTGTCTTTAATTCTATATAATTTTAAAAAGTTAAATCATTGGTTTTAATTCTGTTTTGTATTATTAATACATGTAGAACTATGTTTTTAATGGAAAATCAAGAGTTTTTAAAGAGGGTTTTATTCCTAAAATTGTAAAGGTTATTTAAAAAATTATTTTGATATTCTAAATAATTTTAGATGTAATGATCTACTAATTTGTATGAAGTTATATGTATAATCCTTTGATTTAGTCTTAGTGTTTTTAAAATTCTATTTTGTAAAAAAAGGTACTGATTTTTACATTCTACCGTTAGTGGTTCTCAAGAATACTATTCTGGATAGATTTGATATGCTTTGAAAAACATGTTCGATAGATTGTGCCTAGTTGGATTAAGCATGTTTTATATGTTATTTTGACTTAAGTTAAAGGGTTGTTATATGTTGCTTTTATGAATTGTATAATTTAATTGAAACTGCAAGAGAATGATATGTACTGTTAGAAAGCTACATTGTCCATCAAGGGGAATTATTGATGAAACCCTTCTTACCTGGGTATAATTGGTGTGAACTGTTATGGATCTTTACTGCTTACCACATAAGAGGTAGTAATAACCCTTCTCAGTTGGGTTTAAATGCTGTGAATTGGACCTTTCTCAACTGGGTTTAAATGCTATGAATTAGATCATTCTCAACTACGTTTAAATGCTGTGAACTAGATCCTTTTCATCGGGGTTTAAATGCTGCGAACTATTATATGTTGTGGCTTTATAACAAATATATGTTATGTTCTATTCTATTTCGTTCTGGCTATGATATGACATATAATATGATCCATTCCATTCTATAAATGTAAAGATATATGTTATCACTGATTTATGTTCTATACATGAAACTGTATTTTTTATTAAATGTTTAGTAATGTATAAGATTGATTTGTGAACTATTATACATATTGAATTATAAATAGAAAAATATTTGTTTAATTTCTAAAATCGTGCTAAGACTTGATCCACTATTTCCATAGTTTACAATTTTCTTGTTAAGTTTGTTAAACTTACCCCAATCTGACACCACAAATGATGAGGAGATCATAGAATAGCGGTTCAAGATAGAGACAGTTAGAGATCATTGGACACTTGTTTATTTCAGTTATTTGGATTAAAGACTATTAATTTCAATATAGTTATTTCAGTTTAAATTTCAAGGAATGTAATAAGTTATGGATTTTCAGTATTTGATTTCAGTTGATGGATTTAATTATATCAGATTATTTATTTAATGGAATGGGAATGTTAGGCATTGTTTATTGATTATTTACAAGATTATGGTTCATGAGTTATGGGATTTTATACAGGTCAGACTTATGGGAATGTGATTAATTATGTGATCATTGGAAATTGAATGATATATTATTCTGCTATATATGAATGTAAAGAAAGCAAAAAATTTATACAAGTAAAGAATGAATGAATGATTGAAAAGTAAAGTGATGTGTTAATGTCACATGCTGAAATTCATGGCCCTATTGGTATGGGTTTTGGGGCGTGACATCGGATCAATCTGAGGGGCTTTTGGATTGATATGACATGGCCCCTAGATCAATTCAGTTTTCTCAGGATGTCCTAACTGAGTCACCGGATCAATCTAGCAAAGCCGGAATAATCCAACACAACCAGATCGATCTGACATTGCAAAAATTCAAAAATAAAAGGATTTTGATGATGGGGGTAGATCGACCATTGGAGATTATGCCAAATCAAGGGTGCACGACCTTGCTCGTCCCCTATAAGTATGTGAGAGCTCTCATTGAGTTCTCTAACACACAAGAATAAAAAGAGAGAATATTTTGAAGAAGATCAAGCAAAGTTAAGGCATTCAATCCTCCCAACAACCATAAGCTCTTATTAATGAGCATTCATTGAAGATCATAGAGCCTTGTGTGAAGCTCTAAGAAGCAAAGATGCAACTCTTGGGAGCTTGGTGGAAGAGAAAGCTCACTAACTCCATAAGGAGCAACCAACATCAAGAGTATCAAGCAATACACCAACCTTTTGAGGTAATTTGTATTATCTTTTAAATTTATTGACTTAGCACCTCCGCTAGAGACACGGAGGTTAGACCTCTCCCGCTAGAGACATCAGGAGTAGACCTTGGCATAACCTCCGGAGATACCGGTAGTGTAAACTTAGCACCTCTGTCGGAGACAACGAAGGTATAGACCATTCTTGCTGGAGACACCAGGAATAGACTTAGCACTTGTCGGAGACACCGAGTGTAGAACTTGCATTTGTAAGTAGTTGGTTTTATATTTTAACCTTGATTGTAACTGTACTTCAATCTAAATAAAATTTGTTAGCTCAATAGTGAGCTTTGAGAGTGGATGTAGGCCCGAGTGCTGAACCACTATAAAAATATTACGTATTGTGTGATTTTTTTGTGTGATTGTATTCTCTCTCTCTCTCTCTTTCCATTTGGCATGCATAGTATTCATTCCATGTTCTCTCCTTATTGCAATTAAATATATCTTGATAAAGAACATCTCTACATCTTTCCATCTCATTTAACTTGAACCTAACAGAAACTAAATTAATAAGTTAAGTGTATAATTTTCAAGTTTCAATTGAACAACATTTAATTGAAAATTAAACTAGGGGTAATCAGGAAGAATTTTATAAATCCTATTCATCCCCTCTAGGATCAAAACTAGACTTTCAATTGGTATAAGAGCATAGACTACTCTTATACGATTTAACAACTAAAGTGGAAAGATCCATATCCTAGAGTTAAAGTCAAAATGGGTAATTCAGAATAAGCATACTCAACTACAAAACCTCCATTTTTTGATGGGAACAACTATCCATATTGGAAAATATGGATGGGTATATTTCTCCAAGCCATGAACCTATCCATGTAGATGTCAATCCAACAAGGTTGGAAAGGACCGACAACATTGGAAAAGGATTGGGATGAAACCCAAAAGAAGGCACATGTTGCAAACTATAAGGCATTGAATGCCATCTTTTGTGCCATTAGCCAAAATGAGTTTAGGCATATATGCGAGTTTAGGTGTATATGCTCACTCACTTCAGATAAAGTTGTATGGGACTTACTAGAAGTAACCCATGAAGGAATTAGTGTGGTTAAGAAGTCAAGACTTCAAATGCTTACCACTAAGTTCAAAGAACTTAGAATGGAAGAAGATGAGCAATTCATCAACTTCTATACTTAGCTTCAAGACCTTGTGAACTCTAAGGTGGGACTTGGAGATCCACTAATACCAGAGGTGATAGTAAGAAAAATTCTTAGATCACTCCTGAAAAGGTTTAGACTCAAAGTAACCACTATTGAAGAAAGCAAAGACATAGATACCTTGATAGTGGAAGAACTAGTGAGGTCTCTCCAAACCTTTAAAATGGAACTTAAATCATATGTCAAAAAAAAGAAATTACTCTTAAAGTGGAAGAGCTATCAAGCTTGGAAGAAAATTCTGAAGATGGAGTAGCCTTCATCACAAAGGGCTTTAAGAAATTCTACAAGAAAAATGCTAAAAATTTTAGAAGAAAATTTCCATCTAAGAAGTCTAAGGATTCATCAAGGAGAAAGGAACTCTCCAAAGATGAAGTCATTTGCTATGAATGCAAAGACAAACATAAGAAGAAATGGCCGCTACATGGGATGACAACACCAATGATTTGGAAGAAAAAATATTTAATGATGAAGAGGAATCTTCTCAAGGTGTTGTTGCATTTGTAGCTTTCACTAATACTAATGATGAATCAAGTTGTGAAAATGAAGATGATAGTGAAAGCAATGAAAGTGAACTTTAAGAAGCTTTTGATAAGCTTTTCAAATAAAGCACTTCATTGTAGAAAGTTGTCACTCAACTTAGGAAAGAAAACAAATGAACTTACTACCAAACTAAGTAAGAAGAGTGATGATCCTATTAGAGATGTGGAGTTACTTGTAACAAACCCCAATATTCTAGAAGAGAACCTTAAACTTAGAGAAATAATCAATCAATGGGAGTCTACCTCTGTGGGTTCCTCCTTAGAAGAAGAGAATCAAGTCCTAAAACATAAAGCAAACACTTTGGACTTAAAAATCAAAGATTTAGGGTTGATACTAAAAGTAGAAAAATTAAAAAGAAAAAACTTATTGAAGAAAAAGAAATCCTGGGTAAGAAGGTTATAGAACTAGAAAACAAAAGAAATGTTGATACAAGCAACTCTCGAACACTTGAATTAGAAGAAAATGTCAAAATTCTAGAAACCAAAAAGTGAGAAGCATATGTGGATATACTTGATCTTGAAAGCCAACTTAATGAGTTTAAAGGAAGAAACAAAGGTTTAAACTTAACTTGTGCTCAATTGACTAGGAAGTCTCTAGACTATCTCAAGCAAATTAAAGAGCTTGAAGAAGATAAGAGAAAGTCAATTTCTATGCTTAGCCAAGGAAACTCTAAATTTGAAAAGATGCTAACAATGGGTAAAGATAGTGGTGATTGAAGTGACTTTAGATATAACAATGCAAACACTTCTAATCACAACAAGGGCCAAACAAATTCCTTTAAGGAAAAGGGAAGGTGCATAATGCTTCTCAACCTTAATGGCCTAAGACCCAAGGTGGAGGACAATTCTATAAGGAAAAACAGCTTTCCACGTATAAGGGTAAAGAAACTTCTCAAATATGTAATAATCTTGAGAAGAAGCAAATGGGCTAAGCATCCTACCCTAAGCCAAGGTCTTAGAAAAATAGGCAAAACACTTCCTACAAAGGGAAGGCCATAGACACATCTCAAGCTTCTACCTATAAATTAAAGATGTCTTATGGTAAAAAGCCTTATTCTTCTTTCAAGGGTAACACTCCCACGAACAAGGAAAGAAGAAATAACTCTTGAAAAAATAATTCTCATACCTCTACATCTAGGTATCCACAAATCACATGCTACTATTGTGGCTTGGTGGGTCATGTGAAGCTAGATTGTAAAAAAATGATGAATGATTTAAAAACTAAATCATATCAAGAAAATAGGAGAAAGTTAAAAAATCCCAGAAAGACTTACTTTCAAAAGGTTGAAAAGAGAATTTAGAAAAGAAAAAGAAATTGACTCAAGCTAACAATAATGTAAAAACAAAACAAATTTAGGTCAAGAAAGGATAGCTTAAATTTCTTGTAGTTCACACTGCTCTTAAGGTGGCAAATACCTCACAATGGTATCTTGATAGTGGATGTTCAAGTCATATGATGGGAGATAGATCTCTATTCTCACACTAAGTTCTTGGAAGGGAAGGAAGTGTAGCTTTTGGTGATGGAAACACCGCCAAGATAAAATGTAGATGTATAATTAAAATACCTGGAGTTCCAACACTAAAAGATGTACTCTTGGTAGATGGCCTAAAACATAACCTACTGAGTATAAGTTAAATATGTGATTTAGGTTATAGTGTAGGCTTCTCAAAGGATGGTTACCATATAAAAGACAAGGATGGAATTGTTGTCAAGGATATTTGTACCGGTGACAATTGTTATGTCTTTGGGGATGGAAGACCAAACACATGCCTCATCACACAAAAAAATGAGGCAAGCCTATGGCATCAAAGGCTTGGTCATGTGAACTTTAGGAACTTGTCTAAACTAAGTAGGAAAGACAGTTCTTGGTGTACCCAAGCTAGGTAGACAAGAAAACCTAATTTGTGGTGATTGTCAACTTGGAAAGTAAACTAGAACACTAAAGCTAATTCATATGGATTTAGCCAAACTAACTAGAATTAAAAGCTTTGGTGGCAAGATGTACTTTATGGTCATGGTGGATGATTTCTCTAGATACACATGTGTGGACATTGGGGTCTAGGGGGTTTAGATTCCTCCGCCAGTCTGTGGTTTGTATGCCACACTTCAACATGGTCACCGGGCGCGTGTGCAGGTAGCTAACCCTTGGGTTAGGCTTTTTGGGAGTCACCACCAACTTGGGGTTAGCCAATGGAGTTGAACATCGATTCTCCTCTTCCCTGGGAAGTCTAGATCCATAGGTTTAGGGGTTTAACTCTTAAAACTGGTATGAGTCCTTAAGATTAAGGGTAAGTTGTTTAGTTGCATTTAGGGAATGTGTTAAGCACCCAAAATACTCACATTTTTAGGGTGGCTTCTCTCATTCATACATATTTTGAATTATGTTAAAGTCCTTGCTTGTGAAATGTGGAAGATGTTGGTTTTTGCAATAATCTCAGGCTTAATGCCTGAATTAACACCGAACGCCTAAATTTAATTTAGGGAAAATTCAGGTGTTGGTTTCGGAAAAATTTTGAAACTATTCTTTTTATGTTAAATTCTCCAACTAATAGGAGAGCCCCTCATGGTTATGACTTTTATAGGGATGATAGACCCCTCCAAAGTACCCATTAATTGATCTTTAGGGTTGGAATTAACCCTGACATAAAGAGAAGAAAAGAAAATTTTAATCCAATGCCTGAATTTAATTTACAGTGAAATTCAAGCATTGAGAGATGACCAGGTCAGCATTTTAACATGATTTATTGAGGTGTTTTTGTGGGTCCCAGGGCTGTGGGACCCCTGGATGGAGTAGATGAGTGTTCTAGGGTCATAAGGGCTAACCCCTGAAGGTGGGGTCCCCAGGAGGATAAACATTAGTTCTAAAAGAGTGGGCCAAATGGTCATCCTTCGCAGGCTTAATGCCTGACTTTTAGTCTAACTCCTAAATGTCGAATGCCTGAATTTAATTTAATGTAAATTCAGGTGTTGGGTGCTAGGATCAACAACTAGCCTAGGGTTTTGGGCTACATTGGTGGGGCCCAGAGGGATGGGTTCCAGTGTAGCCCAGAGGGATGGGTTTCTCCTGGGTATTTGAGCTGTACCTAAGTCATAGACACACTTAGCCAATTTTGAAAAAGTGATTTTTAACACAGGCTTAACGCCTGAAATATGCTCCAATGCCTAAATTTCTCTACTCAATGCCCGGAATTAAATTTAGGCGTTGGGAGAGGGATTAGGGCCCACAGAGGTGCTTGAGCACATGATTGGATTCTAGAGGATTGTGAGAGCCTGAGGACAGGTTTAGGGAAAATCATGGCTCCCTGGGATGGGTCCCAGATTTCAATGTCTGATTTTTTAATAAAATTCAGGCGTTAATTACTGTGAGCAAATCTAGCAGCTGGATTTCTTGAGTTTTGGACCCCTTAGGGTTTTTTAAAAATCTTAAAATTATGCATACAAGTAGGTTGATAGAGAAATAACATATATGAATTTTAGCTCAAGAACATTTATACAAAAATTAAACAAAAATTCAGTTGAACTAGGTCACATAAGTTCTAGATTTTGGGGTCTGTTTAGGGGGCCATCACGAGGCCTTCCTCAACTCAAAAAATAACCAAATTAAATATGGAACTAGGAATATGTGTTGATCATAACATACTAAAATTTGAGTTCATTCTAAGCAGTAAAAAATCAATAAGAATTCTATACTAAGCATAGGTTAGAGAACAACATAAATGGAGGCGGTTGAGCCTCCACCATGTAACCTGAATTCAAAGCATGCAATAAACAGAAATTTAGCAGCATAACAGAATATGTGAAGAGCATATCCTACATATGAAACTAGCCTAAAATTAGTTTTAGGCTTACCTGGGTTGGGGGGTGCTTAAGGTTAGGGCTTGCTTAGCTTTTCCTTTTTTTTTTTTCTGGTTCTCTGCTCTGTCTTTTTCTTCTTGGTTGCCAACTTCTTTTTTTTTTTTTTTTTCAAAATATAACCCCAATGTGCATGAAATTTGGGCTCCATAGCCCAAATTTAGTTGAGGCAAGGGTTGGGATTCATCCTAGGGTACATGAGATGAAGGGCTAGGATTTGCCATTATCCTCTCATGAGGTGGAGAGCTTATCTTTAGCCAAAGCTTGGGATTGGCTAAGGGCCATCTAGGGCTGGAATTCTTGTTTAAATTAGCCAAGGGATGGAATGGTTTTTTTGCTAATTCACATGGATTAGTGACATGGACCAATGGAAGATAAGTCTTAGGCCATGTCACCTACATATGTCTCTTTGATTGGTCAATGGGAATCAAGGGGTAGGATGTTCTAGTACATGAATCAATCTAGGGTTTAGGTGAATTTGTGTTAATTCACAAGGATTGGTGAGATGGACCAATGAGAAACAAGTCCAAATCCATTTCACCAAAAACTTCCTCTTGTGAATGGTTGAATGCCAACAAAGGTTAGGATGAAAGTGTGCTAACTTAAGGAAAGGTGAAGATTAGTTTGGTTCAGCTCACATGGATTGGTGAGATGGACTAATGGGAGGAAGCTTATCCATGGAGCAAGCCCTTTGATTGGTTAGGAACTATCTAGGGTTAGGATGAAAGTGTGCTAGTTTAGAGAAGGGTGAGGATTAGTTTGGTTTAGCTCACATGGATGGATGAGATGAACCAATGGGTGGAGGAGATTCCTAAAACAAGCTTCTTGATTGGTTGAAGGCCATCTAGGGTTAGGATGTGTTGATGCTAGATGAAAGGTTGCATGTAGGTTCCATGGACATTTGAAATTTAAATTATTGATCCATGGGTAGATGGATGGGGTGCACATGGAAAGATGTTAATCTAAGGGTTTATCCAAAATATCTCTTAAGTGTGAATGCATTAATGGTCATTAATGAGAAAATGAGCTCATTAATTCCAAGGACATTAAATAAACTCCCTTTACCTGGGGACTTTACTTTTTGAATTCCCGGGCTTGGAAACATGCAAATTCACTGTCCATTTTTGAAATCTCGGGCATTCTGGTCGTAATGCGTCAGTCGGAACCAAATTACAATAAGGGCAAGGGGGTAAGACTGGGTTTTACTGACCTAAACACACTCTCAAAAATATTGACATGGCAAGATTGTAAAATTGATCTTAGATTTCTTTAGATGGAAGATGCTCCCTAGTTTTTGCAAACTATAGGCTCTGACTACTCTGAATTACGATACTCGGACAGAGAACTGGGTCAAACACCCCTTTTTGGGCATATGGGGAATTCTTTATTGGTGATACTCCTGTATGTTTTGTAGGTATTTTCTATGAGCCATGTTTGGGGGATTTGAAGCTCTAGGATTCCTAGAGCTACAGAAACTGACACATTGACCACTGGATTCTTGTGCAGTTGCTAGAGGATTTTTTAAGTAGGGTCACTTGGAGAGATAAAGCTTCTGTAGCTACCTAAAGGCTGATGGGATTGAGCTGTTAGACATTCCCTGATGCTCGAGTTTGTGAAATGATCTTTGAGGGCAGGGGTGAAACTAAGAAAATGGGCATCACCTTGCTGCATTCTGAGTCTGGGAGAATTCTTGAGGGCATTTCGCATGCCAAATACAAATGAAAAGTGCTTTGTTTTGGCTTGAGCATAAATGATGGTTAGGAATACAGGGTTTCTATAATGTAGTGAAAATTTGATACTTTAGCGGTCCTGAAATTATTGAGGAATGGCCACTGATAGACTGAATTTTTGAGTTTGAGTGAACTCTCGGGAGTCAGTTGAGTGCCTAAATTTTTACCTTAATATGTTGCTGTTTTTGTAGTAATTAAGGGAATCTGAGCAGATAAGTCCCATGATAGCTCATGTTCCTTAGATGGGTTTTTGAAGGCCTCATAATTCCGAAGAGATGGACACCAACTGATCCTGATTTGAACCTCTAGGGAACATGCTGGCTCCATATGAGTGAAATATAGCCAAAACAACTTTTTGACCCCTTGGGGAAGATTTGAGATTTCACAGGGGGTTTGAGATTTCAAATTTCCTTTCTTAGACCTGAAGATTTGAAGTTAAGGCTTGGACCAAGAGACGAAAATCAACCTTTTTGGATTCAGAGATCTGATGAATCCTTGAAAGCTTTTTCAAGGGTCATTTTTTGGTCAGGGTTATCATGAGTTAAGAAATTGGCTATTGCCAGTCTCGAGCAATATCTGTTATGTGATGAGTTTCTTAGAGTTGGGAGGAGCAAGGATGTATAGGATCTGACATTACACTATTCAGGCAATAGGAGAAGCTTTGGGGGTCTAGGGATAAATTCCTAGAGGTTTAAAGGGTAAAATGATAATTTTCACCTACAAGGTCAAAAATGCAAAAATGAGAATTCTTCGCCTATGATGCTTCATGAAAAGAAGGCTTATGTTGGTAGAAGAAATTCAGTGATCTGAGCAGTAAATAGTGAATTCTGGGATTTTGAAGGAAAAAAAAAGGGTAAAATGATAATTTTTCTACCTATGATGCTTTGCTAAGGGAAAACTTATGGAGGTTGAAAAAATTGCAGATGATATAGGTGAAGTTCTTAAAATGTGGACCCTTAAAGTCCTGTTGCTACTTTTGTGAGAGTCAATGTTTAACCTAAAATGGTGTATTTAGGCTGTAATCAGGTTCTTTGACTAATTCAATTGTGACTGAAATATCTGAAAAGACTTCCTAGGGAATGCCTAACCTCCTAAAGTCTAGATTTGTTCTTCCTAAACCAAAGGTGCTTAGAGTCTTGATGCCTAAATGTTGTTGTGCTGCTCTTCATTCTATTAACTAACTCAAGTTAAAATTTGGGTGCTGACAGATGCCCCTCTTTGGTAGGTGTGTTGCTTTGCCATACATAGCAAAGAAGGAAGTACCCTAATTTTGACTTGGAAGAGACGATACTTCCTTGCATGTAACTCATAGATATTGGGTGGGTAGTTTTTGAAATATAGAATAGTTTTGGTTGGGAAGCAGTGGAGGGATGAAATTTGCCCTTGACTTTATGGTTTGGGGTTTTGAAATGAATTTTCTTTTGAAATGCCTTCTCAGATTGAGAGTTAGCTCTTTCAGTGTTTTATAAATTCCTTCATTCTGATTTTCAAAAGTGGGTATCAACCGAGAGAGGGACTTTCTTTGTTTTGGAAAAATGGGTTACCAATGAGTTATGCAAGCAATTGGTATTTCCTCTAGCTTCTCGGGTGTTACTGTTAGCATATACGTTGCATCGGGAGACATGTAAGTCATTGACATCAGGTGCAACTGCTTGAAAACATTGCAGAAAACTGATCATGCAAAAGCTATAAATGTATAAACCATTTAGATGACTTATGCACTTGTATTTGCTTCTGGCTAGCTTAATAATTTAA
>JAOXJP010287101.1:0-48769 GCA_025762735.1 Platanus orientalis | reverse complement strand
GGATGTGAGGGTGAGTGGGGTGGCTGGTGGAGGTGGGAGAGGTGTGTGGAGGCTTTTAGAAGGGGGATGAGGTGTGTGGATGAGGTGAAGGGATGGGAAGGTGATGGGCCCCTTTGCTATGTGTATGGTGAGGGGATGAGGTGAGAGAGGGGGTGGACCCATAGGGAGGGTGTAGGGTTTAGGATGGTGGTCCTAGAGTCTCCACCCTCCATTTGGAATATTCCAAATATTCAAAATGAAGGGTGTAGGGTTTAAAACATGTTTTGGAGACTTTTTTGGTAAAACTGGGTTTTTTGAATAAAAAGAATGATTTTTTTTTTTTTTGGGATTTTCTCCTTTTCTTTTTGGGTTTAGATCAAACTAGCAACTCTCGGATTGTAGGTTCTGAGTGTTTTTTTTGCATTTGGATCAATCCAAGATCGATCCAAAGTAGTGAAACACTATATAGTAGTCTAAACTTTAAAAGTTAGTTTCTAATCAATGGCCCATCTTTCTTGACCATTGAAGAATGTTCTAATCAAATGAACATGGATCATTTTCATCCATTATATAAAGGATTGAACTTCAAATGAGCAAGTTGAACTTCAAATGAGCAAGTAATGGTTCTTGCAAAAATCACACATACTTTAAAAGCTCTCTTGCTCATTCTTGGTGAATCTTGAGAGATTTAGTTCTCTAAAAACTCTCTATGCTTAGATAGAAAAATCCATACCCAAGACCATTCCATTGCCACCTCTCTAATCTTGCTAAGGCATATCATTTAGAGGTAGGCTACAAGGGTTTTCCAAAAAGAAACCCAAAAGGAGATAGTGTGGGATTGTGTGTCACACCTTGCTCAAGGAGGAGCAACCCACCGGAGTTGGCTCTACAAACTTGAAGAGCCACCAAGAAGCATTGGGGAGCTATAGTCACATCTTGCTCAAGGAGGAGCAACCCCAATTTATGTGGAAGACAACATTAATCTTCAAGAGGTAATCTTTGCCTTCGTAACTTTATTTAAGTTATTGAGACCTCTCCCGCTGGAGTAAAAATTGAAGGCAAAGATTACCTCTTGAAAATAATTTTAAAAAATATCCCATTCACCCCCTCTAGGATCAATATTGGAACTTCAATGGAAATTGTTGTTGCGCGATAGAAGAATGATGAACCAATCAATGAATACATCAATTGCTGGAGAAACCTTACTCTTAATTGTAAGGATAGACTATTTAAAGCATTTACGATCAACATGTGCATCCAAGGGATGCATTGGGGGTTACACTATATCCTTAAAGGGATAAAGACCCATACTTTCGAGGAGTTGGCTACCAGAGCCCATGATATGGAGCTTAGCATAGTTGTACCTGGAGATACAAGGTCGAGAGATGTCTGAAAAGAAAAAGAGAAAAATGAATTCAAGAAGGAAATAAAGTCCTCTAAAGTAAATGAAGCCATAACAGTTACAACTAAGCCTATCAAGATTTTTGGAAAGAAAAGAGAAGAAAGTAATGCCAATATATCCCAAGATAAAGGGAAGGCCAAAATGTCTCTTAAGGAGCTTGAGGCAAAAGTATATCCTTTTCTAGACTCTGATGTCTCAAGAATGCTTGATGAGTTGTTATAGTTAAAGCTAATTGAGCTCCCACCCTTAAAGCATCCGGAAGAGATAATGACCCAAAATATTGTTGTTACCATCTTGTAGTCAGCCACCCGATTGAAAAGTGCTTCGTCCTCAAAGAAAAGATCATGGACTTAGCACAATAGGGCAAAGTTGAAATCGACTCCACTGAGCAAGTAGCAGCCGCCAACATGACGATATTCACCTTTGGCTCATTCAGTCCTACTCTTATATTAAGTCCATGTGTGATTCCGATTTCACCATCTCAAGATACAAAGGTGTTCTTACCGCCATGTCCACTTGCATTTGGGTCTTTAGACTACATCACTATGAATCCCTTTGTGGAGTCTTCATTTAGCTAGGGGCAGATTTTGTATCGTTCACCAAGGTACGAGGAACAAGCCCCTTGTTGAAGGTGTATGTTCAGATCTTGAGCTAACTCCTACTGACAATGAAGGTTTGACTGTAGTCACTTGGCGTAAGCAGAAAACTCAATGCCTTCCTACTCCACCTTGTCTAAGACCAAGGTGAAATCAAAGCAAAGGTAAACCTAATGCTAGCACAAAGAAGAAGAAAGTGCAAAGAAGAACCAAGCACAAAGAGTTCCGTCGTCAACCCTAAAGATGTTCTCAAGTAATCTCCTCGTATGACAGTGACTCTTTTAGAGTTCATGCCAAAGAAATTCCTACTAAAAGAATGTGTAGGAGTTTATGTTGTCTCTTGTTATGCAATCCATGAAGGTGAGGCATCTGAGAATGATGATGAAGATATGTCTAATGTAGATTCTATTCCCTTACATAATGAGAAACAAGTTTCAAGTGGTAATCTTCTCAAGAACTTGAAAGAAAATCCAAATGTAGAAGAAGAGAGTCTCCACACTAGTAATAAGCTAGAGCTAAGTACTTCCTGTATGGCCATAATCATATTTACAGATGAGGACTTACAACTTGGTTCTTGTCCACACAATAAGCCTGTAGACGTCTAGGTCTGGGGGGTTCAGGTTCCCCCGCCCGCCAGTGGTTTCCTGAGCCCACTCTTCAGCCCTCGATGCCAATGCATGAAGGTTGCTAACCCTTTTATAAGAAGGTTAGGCTTTTCTTGGAGTCGCCACTAACTCGGGGTTAACCGATAGAGTTGGACATCGGTTCTCCTCTTCGGGGAAGGGGAGAAGTCTAGACCCGTAGGTCTAGGGGTTTAATTCCTGATACTAGTCTACATTCTTGAGATTTATGGTAAGTTGTTTGGTTGCATTTTGGGAAGATGTTAGGCACCCTAAATATCGGCCTTTTTAGGGCTGCTTCTCCCATTCATACATGTCTTAAGATATGTTAATGCTCATGCTTTGTAAATTCTTAGTTTACTATTTTCTGGATTTTTCTCGAGCTTAACGCCTAAATTTTCAATGCCTGAATTTAATTCAGGGTGAAATTTAGGCATTGGTTCTTGAAAAATCCAAAAACTGTCCTTTAGATTATCTTTTTTTAATTACAAGAGACCCCTCATGGGTGAGACCGTAGACCCCTCTAAATTGCTCATTGGTTGGTATTTTAGGGTTGGGTTTAACCCTGACATAAAGGGGAGAAAAGAAAGAAGTTGTGTTCTTTTGTGTTTTAGGCTTAACGCTTGAATTTTCAGCTCCTGAATTTAATTCAGGGTGAAATTCAGGCATTGAAGGCTAATTAGATTAGCATATTAATGCGGTCTTTTGGGGTGGTTTGGTGGGTCCCAATGCTGTGGGATCCCTGGATTAGGTTAGGGGAGGTTTCCTGGGGTTACAATGTGCAATCCTAGGAGACGTGGCATTTACCTATGTGGAGATATGCTCTCCCAAAGTGAGCAGTTTGGTCATTTGTTACAGGCCTAACGCCCATATTTTAGTCTGACGCCTGAATTTAATTCAGGAAAAATTCAGGCATTGGGTGCTTAGGTTAGCAACCAACCTTGGTTTTTGGGTCACACAAGTAGAGCCCAGAGGGGTAGGGTTTCTTTTGGGTCTTTGCACTAAACTTAGGTTGCACACACTTAATAAATTCTGACAAAACATTATTTTTAACTCAGGCTTAACGCTTGAAATCCATTCCATCCCCTGAATTTCCCTCTCAACGACTGAAATTAAATTCAGGCGATAGGAGAGAAATTAGGACCCACAGAGGTGTTCATGCACAGGATTAGATCTCAATGGGTTAGAACAGCCATAGGACAGGTTTGGAGAAAATGAGGGCTCCCTAGAGTGGGTCCCAGATCTCAACGCCTGAATTTTCTCTTGACTCCCGTTTGTTTAATGCCTAAATTTTAATTTTGTAAAATTCAGGCGTTAGTTATTGGGAGAAAATCTAGCAATTAGATTTCTTGAATTTAGGGCCCTTAAGTTTTTGAGAAAAATCTAAAATTATGCATGATAATAAGAAACATACAGAAGAACAACATATACAAAATTTAGCTCAATATCATTTCTATAAAATTCAAACTAAAATTCATAAAAAATCAGTTGAATCTAGGTCACACAGGACCCAGATTTTAGGGTCTATTTAGGGGGCCATCTCAAGGCCTTCCAACGCTTATAAAATAATGAAATTAAATAGGGAAGTAAGCCTATATGTCTATCATAACATACTAAAATTTGGGCTCAAGTAGCTTAGTACAAAAATTACAATAAATTCTACACTATACAAGGTTAGAATTCAAAGTAAACAGAGGCTGTTAAGCCTTTCTATGTAACTCGAATTGAAGCAGTAGATTAACACTAATTGGACAGCATAACAGCTTATTAAATGAGCATGTGAGCATGAGATGAACAAAATCAAATGGGTTTAGGCTTACCTTGGGCTTAGGGTTTAGAAATTTCCTTCTTTTTCCTCTTGTTCTTCCTCTTCTCTTTTTTTTTTAAAGGTTTTTGGTTGCTAACCCCCTCTTGTATGAAATTAGGGCTATTTATAGCCCAAAATTGAAGTAATGGGTGGTTAGGTTTTAACCTAGAGGTATCTAAATGGAGGGTGGGGATTAGGTTAGCTCATTTTGGGTGTAGGGTTAGGATTAATTTGAAATGGGTGGATGGGGTTAAGGGGTTTTGTGCTTGGTGACTTAGAGGAGGGAGATGCTAGGATTAGTTCAAGGATCTGAGGTGGAGGGTTAGGATGAGAGAGTGTTTGTTCATTTGGATTAGTGAGGTGGACAAAGGGGTAGCTTAGGATACCTTTTGGTGGGGTTTGATTGGTTGCAAAAATCAAGGGGAGGCATCAAGATGCCATTTAGGGGGACCTAGAGGGGGCACTAGGGATTTGAATTTCAAAACCTCGATCTAAGGGTGAGGGGTGAGGGTGCACATGAGGAAATTCCAATCTAAGGGTTGATAGATTTAGGCATAAGGTGTGAATGCATTAAATGTCATTAATGAGCTAAGTTTCAAAAGTCTTAGCTCATTAATGGGCATTAAATGCTTTAAGGTTTTTCGAACCCTCACTATGCCATCAACTATTGTGAGCTCTAGAGCTCAAAAGTTGGTAAACTCAGTGTTCATTTTCAAAGTTATAGATATTCCGATCATGCTGGACTAGCCAGAACCAAATTACGATAAGGGCAAGGGGGTGAAATCAAGGTTTTTTTTTCCTAAAAAGCTCTCAAATGTATTTTGATAGGGCAAGATGGTAAAATTGATCCTAAAAATTGTCAGGTGAAAGATGGTCCCTGGTCCAGGTGAGCCATAGCCTCTGACTATGCTAAATTACAATGCCCAAGCAGAAAACTAGGTCAAAAACCCTTTTTTAGGCAATTAGAGAACTTGGGACTGGAGATGTTGCTGGTTTTTCTGTAGGTCTCTGTCATGGGCCATGTTTAGGGGATTTGAAGCTCGGGGAGTCCTAGAGCTACATGAGTTGACAAATTAGCTGTCGGATTCTCAGACAGTTGCTAAAGGATTTTCGTAGCAGGGTCACTTGGAGAGATAGGGTTTTTATAGCTGCCAGACATTCTCTGATGCTCTAGTTTGTGAAATGATATTTTGAGGGCATGGGTGAAACTAAGAAAATGGGCTTGACCTTGCCGCATTACGAGTCTGGGAGAAGTTTTGAGGGCATTCTATATGCCAAATACAGACGAAAAGTGCTTTATATTAGCTTGAGCAGAAATATTGGCTTGGGCTATAGGATTTCTGTAATCCAGTGCAAATTTGATACTTTGGAGGCCCTGGATTTACTGTGGGGTGGCCACTGACAAACTGAATTTCTGAATTTTGGTGAACTCCCGGGAGTCAGTTGAGCACCTAATTTTTGGACCTGATTTATTGCTCTTTTTAGAGTATTTGAGGGAATCTTAATAGATAAGTCCCATGAAAGCTCACTTTCCTCAAATAGTTTTTCCAAGCCCTCGCGATTCTAGAGATATGGACACCAATTGATCCTGATTTGGAGTTCTAGAGAACATTCTAGCTTCATATGAGCGAAATGCAGCTAGACAGGTTTTTGACCCCTTGGGGGAGATTTGAGATTTCACAGAGGTTCAAAATTTTGAAATTCTCTTCTCAAACCTGGAGATTTGAAGCTAAGGTCGAGGTTGAGATACAACGATTGACCTTTCTGTATTCGAAGATCGGATGAATCTTTGAGAGCTTTTGTAAGGGTCATTTCTTGGTCAGGGTTATCGTAAGTTGAGAAATTAGTTGTTGCCATTCTCGAGCAATATCTACTCTATGATGAGTTTCTTAGAACTGGGAGACTCAGGGATGCATAGGATCTAAAATTACACCATTCAGGTAATAGGAGAAGCTTCGAGAGTCTTTTGAGGGTCCATGGGTAAATTTTGTGAGGTGAAAAGGGTAAAATGGTAATTTTTTACCCACAGGTTGAAAAAAGTGAAAATGAGAATTCTTCGCCTATGTTGCTTCACAACAAAAAGCCTTATATAGGCGAGAAAAATTCAGTGATTTAAGTGGTAGATAATGAGTTCTAGGCTTTTGAAGGCAAAATGTCAAAATGGTAATTTTTTCACTTGTGATGCTTTGCTAAAAAAAGACTTATAGAGGCTGAAAAACTTGTTGATAACATGGATGGAGTTCTTAAATGTAGACCCTCAAAGTCTTATTGATGCTTTTGTGAAGGATTAGGATTTAACCTAGAATGGTGTATTTGGGTTGTAATAAGGTGCTTTGATTGTTCTATTTGCAATTGGAATATCCAGAAAGACTTCTTTAGGAATGCCTAAACTCCTAGAGTTCATGTTTGCTCTTCCTAAACCAAGGATGCTTAGAGTCTTGATGCCTAAATGTTGTTATGATGTCCTTATGCTATCAAATGACCCGAGTCAAAATTTGGGTGCTGACAAGGCCCTTGTATGTCACAAGGTACATCCTTGAACAAAAAATTTGATGTAACTTGCTTGATTGTGGATCGTTAGTCAACCTAATTCCAATTCATACAATGAAACAAATAAGCATCTCCACGGATGAACTGGTTCGTAGCAAGTTGATGATTCAAGGCTTTAACCAAGCAAACAATGAGGCATCAATATGATTCGACTAAAACTTTCCATCAGAGACTTGGAGTCAACTGCACTCTTTTATGTAATTGATTATAAGATGTCATACCATATTCTCCTTGGTCGCCCATGCTTACATGAAATAGGAGTGGTTCCCTCTACTTTGCATCAATGCTTTAAATATTATCAAGATAGAGTGCATAAGCAGGTTGTGGTTGAAAGTCAACCATTCATTAAGGCCGAAGCATATTTCGTAGATGCAAAATTTTACTTAGAGGATGAAGTGATTTTAAAAGCACTACCCGTATCCATCCTCATTTCTAGTAAAGCTCACAAAGGAAAAGAAGTCCAACACTATACAAGTGAGTCACCCCATATTGTAAGGCATCAAGGTAATCAAGAAATTTACAAGTCAGCACTAAAGGTAACACTTGCCATAGGCCTAAAGGCAACTCCAGTGATGTGTTACGTGCCAAAGTCACAACAAAAAGAAGGGGATCCACTATTCAAGGCAACAACAACCAATAATGAAAAATCTCCTCTTTCAAGGGCTAATCTAGAAATGTTGTAAGAAAAATTAATCTAGAAATGTTGTAAGAAGAATTAATCCTTCCAACCTAGGCCATTTCAAAGATAGTGGTCTCTAAACCATCTCTTGAGGGGTTTGTAAAGGCATCCACATCAACATCCATTGTGTCAAAGGAGGATAAAGAAAATTCTTCTACAATTGAGCAACGATCAGATGGGTGGTATGATCCCATTTTCTGTAAGTTTTTTGAGAAAGTCATACAGAAAAGGAAAGTCGTGGCAACTGGTTAAACTTTTTTTCGCACAAACTGGTGATGTAATGCATGGATTACTTACAACACAATGTAAATTGGGAATGGTAGGGGAGAAAGTTCTCCCATCTAGAGTTGGTGTCAGATCTACACCTCTAAACCTGGTACAAATTTTAGGGAGGAAGAAAGAATCCACTTATCACATTACTACTGAGGCTATTGATAAACCAAAGGAAAAGAACTCAATGTCATGACACTCTTCTACTTTTCATCAAATCTATGAGGCAACTTCATGCATCTCAGTATTTGACCGATTAGGGGGGAAATAGATATTCCTAATCAACAAACTCGATCATGGAAAATGTCTGTATTCTCACACCTTGGTCCACAATCTCGCGATGCCAAATTAAAAAGAGGCATCCAAAGACAGCATCAGTAAGAGATAGATCTTGATGTGCTTAAAGGGTATAATGATCCAAAAAGTGTAATCCCTTCTCGTATGAAAAGGAGAATGAAGTTAGAAGCATCTACAGGTGAAACTTTGGTTGTTAGGCAACACACTATTGTTTTCACCAATCAGCCAAGCGGGAATCTTAATGACAAGAAGAAATCTATGCAAGATGAAGATTTCAACAACCAACAAGCAGAATATGAAGACATTGCTTCAGTTGATCACATCACAGTCTAAGTGATTGAAGAATCTTCCTTGGATGATGATCTAAAGGAAGCTCCTCTTGTATTCGAAGAAGGAGCCTAAGAAACTATCGATGAGCTCAAAGAGCTAAATCTTGGCACTAAAGAGGACCCTTGACCCACATACATAAGTGCTTCATTAAGTCTAAAAGAAGAAACGAAATACCTTAAATTTCTCCAAGAGTATAAAGATTTCTCTTAGATTTACAAAGAAATGCCTAGACTCAATCCCAAAGTGGTAGTTCACAATCTCACTGTGAACCATGGTACCCATCCTATCAAATAGGAACAGTGTCACTTCGGACCTAATTTGCGTACACAAATTGAGGTTAAAGTCAATAAGTTGATTAAAGCAAGCTTCATCTGAGAAGTAAAGTACCTAACATGGATTGCCAAAATAATACCAGTGAAAAAGAAGAATGGAAAAATACGGGTGTGCATTGATTTCATAGACTTGAATGATGTATGTCCTAAAGATGATTTTTTCCTTCCTATCACTGAACTCATGGTTGATGCTACAACAGGTCATGAAGTCTTATCTTTTATGGATGGTTCATCAGGCTATAATCAAATTTAGATGGCATCTAAGGATGAGGAGTCGACTGCATTTCGCACTCCAAAAGGGATATACTATTACTACGTTATGCCTTTTAGGCTAAAGAATGTTGGGGCTACTTACCAATGCCCCATGCAGAAATTTTTTGATGATATGCTTTAGAAAGTCATTGAATGCTACGTAGATGACTTGGTTGTAAAGTCCATAAAGAGGGCAAACCATTTAAGAGTCTACGTGACATCTTTAATCGATTACAAAGATATCAACTCAAGATAAATCCATTAAAGTATGCATTCGAAGTTACTTTAGGAAAATTACTTGGTTTCATAGTTTTACATCGTGACATAAAAATCAATCAATCAAAAATTGAAGTCATCCAAAATATACCAAAGCCTAAAGATGTACATGAGTTGAAAAGCCTTCAAGGAAGACTTGCTTATATCCAAAGGTTCATTTCAAACTTGGCAGGCCGTTGTCAACCCTTTAATCGGTTAATGAAGAAAGATGCACCCTTTGTATGGGATGATGAATGCAAGAATATTCTCAAGAGAAGAGTATCTCCTTAAGCCACAAGTCTTAGCTACACCAATCCCAGGAAAACTGCTAATTCTCTACATCACAGTGTAGGAATAGTCATTGGGGACACTTCTTACATAAATCAATGATAAAGAAAAAGAAAATGTGTTTTACTACTTAAGCCAAACCCTAGTAGGAGTAAAGTTGAATTATTCGCCCATTGAGAAGACATGTCTTGCTCTCATCTTTGCTACAAAGAAGTTTCGTCATTATATATCGATACATATTGTTCGGCTCATCTCGTGTGATGATCCCCTTAAGTACATCATGAGTAGGCTAATACTTTCCAGAAGATTAACTAAATAGGCTTTTCTTTTATCAGAATTCGAGATCATCTATTTTCCTTAAAGGAAGTGAAAGGGAAAGCTCTGGCCGATTTCCTCGTTGATCACCAAATTCTGGCAAAGTGAGAATTATCTGAAGACTTACTTGATAAATTAGTTTTTTATTTAGATATTCCACCCGCATAGAAAATGTTCTTCGATGGTGTTATATGCAGAGATGAAGCTGAGGCAGGAGTGGTGTTCATCACCCCACAAGGTGAAGTGTTACCTTTTTCCTTTGCCATAACACAATTGTGTTCAAATAATGTAGTTAAGTATCAATCTCTTATCATTGGATTAGAGATGGCCCAAGAGTTACAATTTCACCAGCTTAATGTATATGGAGATTCTAAACTTATTGTAAATCAACTCTTAATAGAGTACGATGTATAAAAGTCAGCCTTAATTTCATACCATAGTTATGTTTGTAGGCTTATGAAACAATTTGAAGACATCACCATAACGCATATGCCAAGAAGTGAGAATAAAAAAGCATATGCCTTAACAAATCTCGTGACTACTTTAGCCTTACATAAAGAAGAAGCAACCATAGTACCTGTTTATCGAAGGTTGGTACTACCTCCTTTGACATACATTGAGGACAAGCATCATCATTGTCAGCACCCAAATTTTGACTCGGGTCATGTGATGGCATAAGGACAACATAACAGTATTCAAATATCAACATTCCAAGCACCCATGACTTAGGAAGAGCAAACTTGAACCCCAAAAGGTTAGGCACCCCCATAGAGGTCTTCCCAGATGTTCCAATCACAAAGAAACGAATCAAAACACCCTATCTCAATTCAAAATACACAATTTCAGGACAAATTCTAATTCCCTTCAAAAGCACCAACAGAATTTTGAGGGTTCGCATTTTAGAACCCCACTCATGTCATTAGTAAGTTTTCCACCTCTTGTAAGCCTTTCTCCAGCAAAGCACCATAAGTGAAAAAATAACTATTTTGCCCTTTTACCTTCAAAGGCTCAACACTCACTATCTATCACCCAGATCACTGAATTTCTATGCCTACATAAGTCTTCTTGTCATGAAGCATCACAGGCAAAGAATTCATATTTTCACCTTTTTCGACCTGCAGGCAAAAATTACCATTTTACCCTTTTCACTCAGAAAATGACCCCTAGACCCTTAGAGGACCCCCAAAGCCTCTCCTGGGGTTCAAATAATGTAATTTTAGATCCTATGCTCCCCTGAGTCTCTTTGCTTTAAGGGACTCATCACGACCAGACATTATTCTCAAATGGCAACAACCAATTTCTCAATCTATGGTAACCCAAACCAAGAAATAACCCTTATAGAAGCTCTTAGAAATTCATTCGATCTCCAAATCCAAAAAGGTTAGTCGCCATACCTCGGCCCCGACCTTAGCTTCAAGTCTTCAAGTCTGAGAAGAGAATTTCAAAGTCTCAAACCTCTGATAAATCTCAAATCTCCCCTAGAAGGTCAAAAAGCTCACTTCCTGCTTTTTATTCTTATGGAGCCAGAATATTCTCTAGACGTCTAAATCAGGATTAGTCGGTGTCCAGTTCTTTAGAATCTCGAGCCCTTCGAAAAACTGTCTAAGGAGCAAGGACTTTTACAAAGTCTATTTGCTAAGATTCCCTCAAATACTCCAAAAAGCACAACAAATTAAGTGCTCAACCGACTCTCGGAAGCGCATCTAAAATAAGAAATTCAGATAGTTGGTGGCTATAGCACTGTAAATTCAGAGCCTCAAAACTATCAGAACCATACTAATTTACAAAAAATCCATGACCCAAGTAGTCATTTCTGTCCAAACCCAGAAAAAACACGTTTTGTCTAGGACACAGGGTTCTTAAAAATTCCCCCGGACTCAGAATGCAGCAAAGTCAAAGCCATTTTCTCAATCTCACCCTTGTCCTCGATAAAGCATTTCACAAACCACTGGTTTAGAGGATGTTTATCCATTCAATTTCACCTAGCTTCAGGTGCCTACAGAAACCCAATTTGTTCAAGTGACCTTGCTTCAAAAAACTCTCGGTAGCTGTCAGGAAACTCGATGACTAATCTGTTAGCTCCTATAGCTCCAAGACTCTTCGGGCTTCGAATCCCCTGGATATGGCTCAAATACATTTTATAGAAAAACCAGCAGCATTTCCTATATAATTTTGTCAAATCGCTCAAAAAATGATTTTTGACCTAATTTTCTGCTCGGGTACCGCAATCACGCGTAGTCAAAGGCTGTGAATCACTTGGACCTAGGACCATCTATCCATGGACCGCCCTCGTATCAATTTTACCATCTTTCTCATTCAAATTACATCTGAGAGCTTTTTAGGCTAAAAAATCCTGATTTCAACCCCTTACCCTTTTCATAGGTTCTGACCGGACCAACGCGATCGGAGCATCTATGAATTCTAAAATTGACACTGACTAGGTCAACTTCCGAGCTCGAGCAGAGTGACAGCAATGATAAGGTTCAGAAAAATTAAAAATTAGATATTTATTCAAGATTAGCTAAATTGATATATTTTGCATTAAATGCACTATCATCTTTAGCTCATTACTTGCAACCCTTAGATTAGAATCTTCCCATTTTCTCTCTCACATCCCACCCTTGGATCAAGGGATTGATATTTAAATCCCCATAGAACCCCTTAGAGCCTCCCATTAAGCATCCCAAGCTCCCCCCTTTAGGTGTGCAACCAATATCCACCCTCATTAACACACCCCCATCTCACCATCCATTGAAGAAGCATAAACCTAATCTAATCCTTGAACTTGCCACCTCACCTATGCATGCCTCTCACCTTAGATCAATTCCTACCCTTAACCTAGTTCTAATCCTAGCCCTCCACTTAGTTTAGGATAGACATGATCTTAGCCCTCCACCTAGAAAACCCTAGGATTAATCCCCACCCTCCATGACTTCAATTTGGGGCTATAAATAGCCCTAATTTCGTGGTGAAAAAGGTTGGCAATTGAAGAACCCTAAACCTAAGAGAGAAAGAAGAAGAAGAGGAAAAAGTACAAAACCCGTCATCCCAAAAGCAAGGTAAGCCTAAACCTAGCTCTAATTCATCATCTACATTGAAATCATGTTAGTTTGATCACTGTTATACTGTCCAATTTATGCTAGAGCACTGTTCTAATTCAGGTACACAGTAGAGGCTAGCCTCTACTTTGTCTTATTTTCAACTAGTTTTAATACCGATTTTGTGTGAATTTTATAGAGGGCTGCTTGAGCCCAATTTTTACTATGTTATACTAGACAAATGTAGGTTTCTCTGTATTTAATTTCATGATTTTATGAGCTGTGGAAGGCCTCAAGATGGCCCTCCAAACAGACCCCAACAAATAGGTCTTTTGAGACCCAATTTTAGAAAATATTTGCTGATTTTAATTAGGGTTTTATATGCATGTTTTGAAGCTAAATGTTTTATATGAGGTTCCTCTTTATCTCCCCTACTAGCATACTTAATTTCATGATTTTTGCAAAACCTTAAGGGCTCCAAAATTGAGAAATTCAATTGCTGGATTTTCTCCTAGTAACTAATGCCTGTTTTTTAGTGAATTAAAAAACAAACATTGAACAAACAGGCGTTAGAGGAAAAAATAGGCGTTGAGATCTGGGACCCACCCCAGGGAGTCCTGATTTTTCCTCAGCCCTGTCCCATGGCACATAAGACCCCTGAGAGTCATTCTTATGCATGTGCACCTCTATGGGCCCTTATTTTTGTCTCAATGCCTGTTTATTAAAAAACATGCGTTGGACGGAAATTCAAGCATTGGAATGACTTTCAGGTGTTAGGCCTGGGCCTTAAAAATCACTTGTTTTCAAAATTTGTCTAAGTGTTGGTAAACCCTAAGCTAGTGTCTAAACCCAGGCGAGACCCCACCCCTTTGGGCCCCACTGTGGTGGACCAAAAATCCCAATTGGCTGTTGATTTTATAACCAAACGCCTATTTTTTCCTTGAATTAAATTCAGGCGTTGAACAAACAGGTGTCAGACTTAAAAACATGCGTTATGCCTGTGACAGATGACTGTATGGCATACTTTAGGAGATCATATCTCCACATGGCCTATACCTAAAACCCCTAGGGTTACACAGTATAATCCTAGATGGTTTTCCCTTTCCCAAATTTCGAGTCCCACAGTGTTGGGACCCTAGAACCACCTTAAAAGATTGCATAAAGATCCTAATCTAACCAGATTTCCCACTGCCTGCTTTTCCCTAAATTAAATTCAGGCGTTGAGGTAAAAAACAGGCATTAGGCCTGTAAACCAGAAAAATTATTTTCTTTTCTTTTCTTCCATTTCTTTTAGGGTTAACATCTAACCTTAAAAGGTCAATCAGCAAGCCACTTAGAGGGGTCCACCATCCTTCTAAAGACGTAACCCATGAGGGGTCCCCTATGATTATAATATGACAAAATTAAGAATAGTTTTGGACTGTTCATAAACCAACGCCTGTTTATTACTTGAATTAAATTCACACGTTGGAAAAATAGGCGCTGAGAGTAAAAACAGGTGTTAGGTCTGTAAAAATCTAGTAAACTTTTAATTCAAAATAAATCAAGTTTAGACCTTTCACTTCACACTTAATAAAGCATGTACCTAGACATAGAATTAAAACATATATGAATAGGAGAAGCCACCCTAAAATAGCTGGTATTTGGGGTATCTAACACCTTCCCCAAGTGTAACCAAACAACTTACCCTAAATCTTAGGAACCCATACCAGTATCAGGAGTCAAACCCTAGACTTTCGAGTCTAGATTTCTTCTTTTTTTCAAAGAGAGAAACTGATGTCCAACTCCGTCGGATAACCCCGAGTTGGTGGCGACTCCAAGTAAAGTCTAACCCTCTTATAAGAGAGTTAGCAATCTTTCACATACTAGCATCACGCGTCGAAGAGTGGGCCCAAAAACCATAGGTGGGTGGGAGAATCCGAACCCCTCTCGAACGCCGATGTCCACAATCATCATAATGTTGTCTCTGTGTTTTTTAAATCAAAATTAAAAACTAGAGGCAACCACTTGTTGATTAGCTACAATACAGGAAGCTACCCGATGACCCAAACCATTAGACTGAAATATGGCAGTGTACGCCCCAGTTCTTATACTTTAATGGTCAACTTTATCGTCATTCTTTCAGTGATGCTTTCATGAAATGTCTTGGAAACAATGAAGTTCAAGGAGATCTTGAGGATGCAAATTCAGGAGTGTTTAGAGAACATCAATTTGGACCAAAACTCCATGACCAATTGAAGAGGACATGGGCTGTAGACTACTGAAAATCAAAGATGCTACAGAAAAGTCCGACATAAGAAACGACAACCCTTGGCACCACAGGTTTTTCACTCCCTTGGCATCTTCCTATCTTCTCTAAAGGATTTCATCGTCTAGCTTTTTTGCCGGCCACTGTGGTGATCTAGAATGGTTCAGTCTTCACCGCCAACCACATCTCATCATAAGGTGTTAAAAAGGAGGAAGGGGATAGAAGAAAACCTACAAAGAAGCACATTGTGATGGGTATTATTATAGAATAGGGCACTAGTGGAGATATTTCCTTGAGTGGAGGAGAGCAAATTCTCTGCAACATAGTTAAACAACATTAAACAGAAACTAACTTTAAAAGCTGACACATCACAATAGTTAAACCAAATCTTTTAACCTGGTTTTTAATCAATATTTGTTCAGTTCAACCAAACTTGGGTTATTCCTCTCTTTAAAAAAATGACCTAACTATCAAAGGGAGCTTATATTCGCACCTCATGTTTTTGTAAGCACACCTCACTTGTAAGCACTCCTCCAAAATCTCTAAGCACCCCTCTGTAAGTTCCAATTATACCCTTCTCTCTGTTTAACCCTCCCTACTATGTTTCATATTCACACCTCCATTTGAAATTCCATCCAATCTGCATCCAACGTCCAACACTCCCTACCTTCTTCTTTCCTTTCTCCAATCGCTCCAATTGTTCCCTCCCTCCCACCAGCGACTGAATCATGCCTCCACGACGACAACTAAACCTGCCATCAACCTCTAGGACCGACGACGCTGCCATCTACCGGTTAGGTAAGAGAATATCTTTTTTTTTAAATATCTTACCAAAGAAATTTTTTGGAAAAATTAGCTTAAAGAAGCATAAACATGAAGCATAATACTTTAAATTTCAATAAATCACCTTTTAAATTAAAATTTTGTGTTTTTTAGTAGTTTTTTTAATTTTTTTTCTTCAATTATGTGATATGTTTGGCTTTACCAGATCGAACGCCTTCATGCTTGTTCGGCATCTCAAGGTTGAACAGGGATGAATTTGTTTTTCTAATTTTTTCAATCCATTAAATATTTCAAAATATGTATTTATTGTTTTTTTTTTCAAATTATATAGTTGAACTTTATACACCATTACATATTTTCAAAATATTTATTTTTTGTTTTTTTTCAAATTTATTATTATTTTTACTTCATTAAATATTTCCAAATTCTTTTTAAGAATTTTTTTTATTTAATGCCTCTAGACACCATTCTAACATCTGATTCTTGGCATATAACAGATACGGAAGTTGGTCGTTCACAAGTGGTGCCAACCGTTTGAGCGATGACGCAGGGTTGAGGACCTCTCCCGAGATCGGGGAAAGGCATCTCATGTGACTACCAAGCATTATGTCATAGACTCAGTAGTGGGTGAGACTATACCTATTATGGAGATAGCAGCAATGCCGCAGCCAGTGCGGACCCTTGGTGTTCTTTGAGCTCTAGAGGACCCCACCCTATTAGACAGCTATTCCACGCATGTCACCGCATTGATCTGGAAGCAGGGGGTGTTTATTTGTGTATTTTATATATTTGTGTTATTCCATACGTGCATACTGTGCTAACACTATTTCTTTTTTTCTTTTGTAGGAGCGTGACCCGCTGAAATGCATTAGCCACACAAATAAGATTGATGAGTGGTAGGTAGAGGTCGAGGGTGTGTAAAACTCTAGGATTATAGAGTTGGTGCGACAATCGAGTCATACACATTAGTTCATGCATCATACCGGTCCGTCAATCGGGTAGTCATCTCCGTATTTGTTGAGCGTTGGTACCCTGAGACTAACACATTCCACATGCCATTTGGGGAGTTGACGATCACGCTTGATGATGTTTATACTTTGCTTGGGATTCCAGTGACAGGGATCCCATCCAGGTTGAGCCAGCCCAGTTATCTAGCGAAGAGGCTGAGACACTACTGACAGAGACACTAGGGGTTATGGTGGAGGAGGCACAGGTGGAGTTGGATAGGGCACGGGGTCAGGCTGTGAGGATGGAGTGGTTGAGGCTCAGATTTGTTGTATATTTTGAGGTGTACGCGATTTGCAAACAAGACATGTACACGGGTACCCATTTGTTTCTTGAGTTGCTATGGGACCTAGATAAGGTCCATACATACGCATGGGGTGCTGGAGCATTTGGCTTAAATTTATCGTTAGCTCAAGATTGTCAGCCAGATTCAGGTCAAGTAGATAGCGAGTTATGTTACGTTGCTTAAGGGATGGATTTACGAGCACTTTTGTCCCATAGAGCCACATCATAACATGGACTACCTTGATGACCAGCCACATGTGTAACGTTGGAGGCTACGCAAGGTGAAGCGGTCCCTTGGGGATAATTTGAGGGCCTTACGAGAGACTATTGATGCATGGGTGATCCATGAGGTATTGTTACTTATTTTTATTAACATTTTTAATATGTTATTGATGTATATCTTGGTACATGTTGATAGGTTATGACAATCCTTACTATTTTAATGTACATTTTACCTGGTTTGTGCAGGTGAGATGGACACCATACATCTATTGCAGGGAACACCATGCATTCCAAGACATTATATACTTTCAGGGGTTATTGAGGTGCCTGGAGATCATGGAGCCTTACCATCATATACATGTCCTACGGCAGTTTGGGCAGCTCCAGGTCACCCCCCCGCTCCCATAGCCCCTACTCGAGATATTCGGGGTGCGTCCGTTGCCACGTATCGGCCGGTATAAGCATATTTGGAGCAGTTCTAGGAGGTGTGGGAGAGTTACATGCTATCTGATGTGCATAGATCTGTGCCAGCCACGTATCCCTCCGAGTGTGCCATTGATTATATGGAGTGGTATCAATGTGTGTCCCATATACACGTGCAAAATCTACTTTATCGATCTAGCGGTGCACCCCGGCCACCAATGCAGGGTACCATACATGTTGATACTGTCATTCAAGTATATCGTTGAATGTTTGCATGTCTATGTTAATTACTTTTTTAATCGTTGAAAATGTATTCATCCTAAACTTTCTGATATGTTTTATTTCAGCGCAATGAGCATTCGCTACAGATTATTTAATCTTTTATAGATGGAGGTATCGAGGAGACGTCGAGGGATTGATTAGTCAGTATGTTGCATCATGTATGACAGGTTTTACAAGGTGGCATCAACACCACATCCCCGGATCCCTATGCCCCATCTTCATCGATTGTATAGTGCCCAGATGCTCCTCCATGTGCCCCACAGGCCCCAGTTTGCACTGCTCCACAGGCCCCAGCTCCTCCTCCCATTACTCCACAGGCCCCACCTCCTCCCAGTGCTCCAAAGGCCCCAACTCCTCCCAGTGCTCCACAAGCTCCACCTCCTCCTCCCTGTGTTCCACAGGCCATAGTTCCTCTTCTTAGTGCACTCTTGTGGATCACCCATATACTTGTTCGTACAGCTGATCGGACTGGTTCCAGTGGCAACAAATATACACGGAAGAGGGGGCGGTGCGGGGGATAACCCTATATATGGATGTTTACTATTTTTTTGTATTGTATAGGGGATGAACCCTACATACTTTGTACTTCATTATATTTTGTAATCCTTTATATGATCATGTACTGGAACACATTATATGTAATGAGCAATTGTTTCCCTTGTGTTAGTTCTTCTACAAAACATTTTTGTCTTTATTATGTTTTGATTGCAATTAATAACTTTAAACATGTAAAAACAAGAACAAAATAATAAAAACTTTCAAATTTATTAACACTCAACCAATTGAGTATCAAGGAAGTGAAACAGAAGCCCCCATGGTAAAAAAAATTCAATTTTTTTAAACTTGTTTTTTTTTGCTTAAGCCTGTTCGGCATCTCAAGGATGAACAGGCTTAAGCCTCTCTATTGTAGTCATTTCTCTAACTTTTAAATGATAATAATTGGGAGCATTTTAGTTCTCAAGTTGTCCAATGTGTAGTTGTTCTTGTTTCTAGGTGTGCTTACAAGCACAACTATACACCTTCGAAACAAGAACAACTACACACCAATGGAGTATCAAGGAAGTGAAACGGATCAATACGAAAGCCCCAAAGGTAAAAAAAAAAAATTCACATTTTTTAAACTTTATTTATTTATTTATTGCCTTAAGCCTGTTTGGCATTACTGGGCTGAATAGGCTAAAGTCTGCCCAACATCATAATACTATGATGACGAACAGGCTTAACCCTGTTCAGCCTTAAGATGCCAAACAAAAATAGAATGGTTTTTTTTTCTTTTACAGCCTTAAGATGCCAAACAAGAAAAAAAATGAAGATAAAATAAAAAAAATTTCAATTTCATTAATATATCAAAAAATTACATGAGTCACAGTCAGTGTTTTGTACATGATCTCAAAATATGACTAGAAGGATACAATACAATAGATGTGCAACAAAACAAAAAATTACATTAATCGTTGCTTAAGTCTATAAACTCCTGTGTAGCAACACTCAAGCTGACAATAAGTCCAAACTCTTTCATCCTTCCTTTATATGATGAAGTGCCCAACCTGACGCGTTGTTATATCTATATCTATACCAAAATGTCGCTATGTGGGGATTGAATGACCCGACATCAAGATAACCTAGACAAAGTAGTTTCCATTGACAAAACCAATGGCAATTTCCCTTTAAGTGACAGTAAGGATAGGATCTAATCTGAGTGGTAAGAAAGAGGCACTAATGCACACCCAAGTAATATAGGACAACATCATAGTGCGATGCAATCAGATGTCCACACTCCGGCATGGTCATCCAGTGATCGTACGACTCATTATCATTGAAATAGACTAATAAATATCTAATCTTCTACACTCTCGCGGATGACCCATATACTTGCTCGTACAGGAAGTCATGGCTGTCCAACTCATACACCAAATTCTCCCTAACCTGTGTCCAACTATCCTCTCCAAATTCCATCAATCCAGCAATGGTCCTAAAGCCACAATGTCCATCCACTGCTATGTTTATATCATTCCTGATATAAGGCCAAATTCCTTCTGGGAAAGAGCACATATAATATAGTAAGGAAGCCTGTCTAGATGAACTCGATCGAATAACCTACAAGAAATAAGAAAACATGTCATGCCATACAACGGTTGAATTACTTCATCGCTAACACAATAATGTGTATATTAGTTACCTTTTCCTTCGATTTCCTCTGTTGCGTTTGTCTCACTGATTGTACTTGGGTAGTTTTGGTAGTGGTGGTTTTTGTTGGAGAGTAGTTATCCTGTAACGATGACACCTTTTAATGTGGATGGATCACGCCACATGGATGTGTTTATCTTCGTATATGGGAAACCTCGATTGTTTTTTGAAACATTAGGTTCCTTGATATGTGTGATGTCTAGTGTTGCTAACTCTTGCAACTTCTTAAGAATTTGCATTTTGGTGAACTGATTGGATTGGTTGAACCACTATAAAAACAATTTCATATCTGCTGATGTGTCCAAATCATGGTTTGCAGTAAGATGCATGTCAAGCTTACGCCAATGCACATGTACTGACTCAAGTGGAATGGGATGCCCTTGCCTACTATACTATGCTATCTCATGTGTGCAGGGTAACCCATGTGTACATCTAAGAACACATCCACATGTAGTAGAATCAACTCCAACAGCACTTACACGCTTCGTCTTAGCCAAAATCCTCTGCATTACGATAATAGATACATTGTCGTAGAGCTTTTTGAACTCGACAGGTTTAAAGCTATGTTGCACAACCATCTTACATCTCTAGAATAATGCCTTGATGGCTGTGTGTTGTAGCTCAAGCAAATTATGGATGTTCGTTCATGAGGATTCAAAGTTTCATTGACTGGATCCAAGCTGCTGCTTCAACTTGGCATACGCACTCTCAACCCTAGTGACATGTACACAAATAGTTATGTACCAACCAATGAGTTTCATACTTTAGTGAGATTACCAAACAAAAAGATTACTTGTTCGTCGTAGTGACCCCCAAATGCATGAACTTGTCCATCCAGACTGCTACTATCCCTGTATCCGTCCAACCAAGTACTCCTCACGTAATGGAGTGCATCCGGATATGTGCTAAATTGCTTCTCTAATAATGCCAAGTGTTGAAGGTAATATTCTTTTGTGTGAAACGACCAATAGGTTCTGGATCATCATGAACCTGTCTCATATCTCCTTTGTCATAAATAACTTCTTACAGTTTACAAGCACATTCTTACTAATGTGCAAACTACATAATAAATGTACAGCATTGGGAAACACCTTTGATACCAACTCCTTGTTCGTTACAATGACATTAGGGAGAACACTATCATCCATAACACTACGTAGGAAACCTAGTGCCCTTACAAAGTTATCCTCCCTCTTATGCTAAAGATCTATAAATGCCACATAAAAAGTCAAATCGGTATACGTCAAACCAACAATCTCCAGCAGCGGCATGTGATATCTGTTTGTCTTATAGGTGCAATCCATGATCAACACACTTAAGAATGCACGCAACAAGTCCATAGAAGCCTGGTGTGCCCAAAAGATATCAATGATAATCTCATTGTCTTCTGTTATCCGATGTCACTCAATGTAATTCTACTTGGCCAACTGTCCAAGCAATTGTTGCATCTGAGATCTACCAGCCTTGTCTTCCCTCTTTTGTTTAGCTCGCACATTATGTATTGCGGTTATTGTAGTTGTATTGAGGGCATCTCTTTGCTTCATTGCACTTAATATATCATTTGGTCCAACATTACTCTTAGACATATCTTTCAAAAGTGAGGACACTCCATTTGACAATCTACCCACAAAAGAGTGACCTTCGAGATGATCCACAGCAAGGTGATTATGCACCCCGCATACGACTAGCAATAACCAATCGACATCAGTCGATAACTTCTTTCCCTTCAATTAGAATGGACATTCGCACTTCTTGGTGCCCGTTCCCTTAATCCTTACAACCCCACTAACATATTTTTCCCTCTTATCTTCTCTATACCGCCCACTCTGCTAGCATGCAAGGGTTAGACCTGGTTTTCTTAAGGCAGTACCAAAATCTGACTTTTTAATAACTACAACAAACTCATTCATCTTTTCAACATTTGTCGCCCACATAATCAATGTCACCTGACTACTAAATATCTACACATAAGAGAGCAATAATAACGTCAACTTCATCCAAATTGTTATACACACTAGTCACACTATCAGTTACATACACTTTTTTTACCTCGTACGTGGTGAATTCATTGTTATAATCTATCACCATTTCATCACAAATCCGATTGCAACGAGTCGAGACATTAGGCTGCCAAAAAAAATCAGCATTTTGTTTTTATTCGGCATCTCAGAGTTGAACAGACTTAAGTCTGTTTGACACTATGATTTTGAACAAGCTTAAGTCTGTTCAACATCATAGTGCTGAACAGGCTAAAGCCTGTTTAGCCTTGTAATGCCGAATATGATGGAAAAAAAAAGTTTCCACAACTTGAAATTTTTTTTACATGGGGACTTCCGTTTCGCTCCATTTCACTTCTTTCATATTCCATTGATTGAGTTCTTGTTTGAGAATAACAATGTATGACTTTTTTTTGGATGTTAGAGAGCCCTAAATAGAGAAGAATGGAGAAGGAGCTGAAGAAGCTTTGATGAGAGGGTGAAGGAGACGGTTTAGAAGAGGAAGAGGAGATGTGGAGGTGTGCTTACAAAATTGTTTTTTAAATTTTTTTTTGTCACTAGGATATAACTGTCATTTTAAGTTAGGGTGTTTTTGGAATAGAGTTAAGTGAGGTGTGCTTACAAAAACAGTGCGAATATAATTTCCCCCTCCGCCATCCTGTCCTTGGCCGCCGGAGAACTCCAGGTTTTGACAGGAGGAGTCTCTCTCTCAACGAGTGATTGAGACTTGAGCCACTCTGCCTATTTGGTCTTTTGCAGTTTGCCAAGTCATCAGATTTAGCAAATTTTTGCTAGCTTTCTGTAGCATGATGTGGTTGATGAATCTGGGTTTCATTGGCGTTGTCGCTGATGGGTTCACATTTCCGTTCTACGTCACTAGCGTCGTCTTCAACAATCTTGGAGCTGGACCCTGTCTTCGGCAATTTGGTGTCAAGGCTGGTAGAGGTTATAGTTTTTATAGTATCAGAAGAGTCGTAGTGTGGGCATCGGAATCAGGCGGAGGAGAACCTATGTGGTTGGGTCTAACCCATGTGGATGGGAGAGCTTCCCTTACCGGGTTGGAGACTTACTTCGCCAAGATAGAGAGAACGAGAGAGGTGGTTGCTACCTTGCCGGAGAAGCAGCGGCCGGCAAGCACAGCGCCGGTAGGGTTAGGTTTTTTTTTTTCTTTTAACGAGAGGAATAACCCAAGTTTGGTTGAACCGAACAAATATTGATTAAAAACCAGGTTAAAAATATCTGGTCATCCATGATGACGTGTCAGCTTTTAAAGCCAATTTCTGTTTAATGTTGTTTAACCATGTTGCAGAGGATTTGCTCTCGTTGCGAAGATATCTCCCCTTCCCAAGAGAAGAAAGTCTCCTGGCACGGATCGGTTTATGAACGCTTCCCTTAACTAATGCTTACCGTCGCACACTATCAGGGGTGGATACTTCAGCATCGAAAAGTGATTTATATTTTGGGGGGGTGCAAATTCACTTTTCGGCACTGATGTGCCCGCCACCTAACAGGGAGCAGCAGTTAACGTTAATTAAGGGGAGCGCTTTTTATCCTCTCTGCTCTAAGCATCCTCGTTCCCTCACACACCCGTATATTTTCTTACTCTTTCCTTACTCCCCCTTCTAACAGAAACATGTAGATCAGGGGAGATTTGTACACATTTACTATTACAAGGTATGCCTTTTAGGTATCCAAGACCTAATACACGACTTTGGATTTGCTGAAATTGGAATTTTAGCAAGTTGCTGAAATACTCACTTAAATCATGCCATGCATATAAAATAAGTAGTTTTAGAAACTTGTGGTATGAGAGATTATTGGATTAGTTAAGTGATGATGCCCAGAAGAGGATCACTCAAATGATCCAATGACGTCCCTCGATATGGAATCCGGATGGTACCTGCACACTAACGGTAAAATGATGTTGGTGTGGCGCCGACCAACACCTCTCCGACGCCCTAGTTAGAGTTCGGGAAAAATGAAAGAAGTCTTTCCCTCTCTTTCAGGATTGATTGTGCTTACCTCCTTTCGGGGTTCCTTTCCCCCTTTATATCGTCCTTTTTCCTGTTCCTCGAACATCCTTTGAGTTGGTTACAGGAAAGTAGAGGAGTGGTCCATGTGATAGCGTTGGGTTGGTGGTTGTTCTGTCATGCTCACAGGAAAGTGGAGGAGTGGTACACGTGTCAGCGTTGGGTTGGTAGTTGTTCTGTCATTCTCTACATCCCGTAACCGCTTTTGTCTTACTCACGGTTCACTCAGGTATCGTCACACATCCGTCGCTTCGAGAGTCGCGGGCGATCATCCCTCGGTCATTTTTTGCCAATGAGTAAACTGGAAGACAATGGGGTTGGTTGGTACCCTACATTTCTAATGGGTCGGACGACATATTTCTTCTACCAGGTCGGTCGATAGCCACACTTCCTGATGGGTCGATCAATAATTTTGTTGGGTCACTGAACAAATTGGATGAACCGGTGGGGTTCGCTCGGATAATCGGCTCAGCCATCTTGGGTCCACATACTCCATCATCATATGCCCCCCTATTCCTCCTATTCGTTAATACGAGCGGACATGGAGAATATAAGAAGCTGAGTCAATCGGGGTGCTGGCGCTTCGTCTTCGCCTCCTCAAGCCCCGTACCATTAATGAAGACAAGACATGCGGGTTGGTAGCCACTTTCTTTCGAATCACGCTTTAATCTGACGGTCAGGGATCGTTAGAGTGATCTGACGGTTCAGGGTAACTTCGAAAGGTATATGTACGGGCTGGTTCTCTTATCTTCTCCACTCTTTCGCTTAGCTTTAAGCCAACCTCTGTTCCTCCTGAGTAGATTGCTCGTGTTGGTGTCCATGCTGCGTTGAGGAGATCACCTACCGGAAGGGAGTCAAGGTACCATCTATTCCGTTTCTTCTTCACACACATTTTTATTTTATTTGCTATTCTTTTTTTCTCTCTTCCCTTTTTCTTTTTCTTGTTCGGCTTCCAGTATCGTTTCCTGGTTACAGCCCCTATCATTCTCCTTCCTGTTATCGTGACTCTTGATCCCATATCGCTACCATTAAGACACCACCCTAGACCCTACTGAAACACCCTTTGGGTTTCACGTCGTTCGTTTTTGCTATTGTCTCCGTGCCCACTGATATCCACCAGACTTGAGTTCCTTAGGGTTCGATCTGTCTTCCCTAGGTAATATTTTTAGTTGTTTCTTAGAGGCAATAAGCCCTTCAGTTGGCGTTATATAAACCCTGGACCGTTCTTCTGAATCAACTGAGTCAGTTACGACCCTTGACGAGAACCTCTTCCGTATGGACTCCCCTGACTCGGCTCACCCTTCGTCTCCGATTAGGTCAAGTCGGTTTGCCCACATGCCATATGCCGCTGAGGGTGTCCTTTCTACCTTGTCGAGGTCTTGACTAGATGGTTTTTGTCAGGCTTACCAGATACCCGAGTCGGTTAACTTGAGGGTCCCAGCCTTCGATGAGTGGGCTTGTTCTTGTCTTCCGGGAGAGGTTTTCGTCTTTGAACAGGCTTTGGAGGCTGGTTTGCGGTTCCCAATTCCTTTGTTCGTCCGTTAGCTTTTCACCCATCTTCGTCTTGCCCCAGGCCAAATCATGCCCAACTCGTGGAGGATTCTGATTGCCTACATGGTGTTGTGGCCTACATGTAGTGGTGGTCAGGATCACATCACTGTCCTTGAGTTCCTCTATTGCTACAAGGTAGTGAAGATGCATTCCTGGTGGTGGTACTTCACAGCTAGGGTGCCCGACCGAGCCCTGACTGTAGGTCTTCCCACGTCAAACAAGGGTTGGAAAAGCAAATTATTTTTTACGTTAGGGGATGGTCTAGAGTCAGTCCCATGGAAGTCGCCTTTTGATCGGATCCACAGAGTTCCTAAGATATGGGGCGAGCCGCATGCAAGAGGTAATTCTTAGTTGCGTTGGCTTTCCTCATTCTTTATTCATTCGGTCGGTCTAATGTTCCTGGTTTTTGTAACATTAGTTGAGCACCCCCTGTCTGATACCCAACTTGAGAGGCTGGAACGGACCTTTGCGCACTCAATCCAAGACTTTTCTCTATTGGTGAATTTTGAGTCTCTTTCTGCATACTTGTTCGGCCCAGAGATCCCCTCATCCTCACTCGCGGTGGGTCAGGCACCTGACTCATCTTATATCCCTATCGGTCAGGCACCTAGCTTCCTTCCTCTTCCGATTGGTTAGGGTTTTTTTTTTAAACGTCTGCTTGCATGTGCAGATATGTCGGTCACTCCGTCAAAGTAGTCCTTGAAGAGGGTGTCAGCCAAGTTGGCCTTTGGTGGCTCTCAGAAAAAGCCACAATTTTCCTAACACCGGTCGGCGGAGAGAGATCGTTTTGGGCCGAACCCTTCGTTGGCCCCCGAGTCGGTCGTACAACCTCCCGTTTCAATTGTTGATTTGGAGGCTGCTTTAGACTCTATTCTTTCCTCTAATGAGTGCATCAAGAATCTTCCTTCATACCGTATGGAGGGCTCGTCTAAGGGAAAGGAGAAGGCTGCTCCTTCTTTGCTGGCCGAGGAGGTTGAGGCTGTAGGTCACCTGTGCTTGGTCGTCTCTAAACAGGATCTGAAGAGTCTATGGCCCAACAACACTGAAGCTTTGGGTAGGAGCACCCTTTTCGACGTTGGGAGGGTAAGCTTCCTTTTCTATCTTGTCTATGAATTGCGTTCCTTCGTCTTGCCTTACTGAATCTCCTTTTTACAGGTGTTGACAAAAGTGACCGCCCTTACCAATCGTCAACTCGCCACCGACAGTTTCACCGGGGACCTTAGGGAAAAGCTGTCTGCGGTAGAGGCCTAACGAAAAGCTCTGAGGGATAAGTTAGCCGATACCGAATATAGGCTCAAAGGTGTCGAGGCTGCACTGGAGGTGGCTTGGGACGAGGCCGAAGGATAAAAGGCCACCGCCACTGCTTTACGAACGTCTCTGGACGAGTTGAAGTCCTAACAAGAGTCAGCGAAAGAGAAGGCTACAAACAAGGCTGTCGTTGCTTATCTCCAATCTGAGGCTTTCAACGATGAGACGACAGAGTATTTCATCAGCGGTTTTGAGACTTTCCATCGCCGAGCTCTAAGGATATATCTTGGCCTTGACCTCTCTATGCTGAGGGCCAATGCTGAATCGTCGTTTGTTGTGGAGCCAAACGAAGAAACGGTAGCCAACCAAGGGGAAGATGACGCGACCTCTTAGGGACTTCCATGTGTTTTTATCATGACCGAGGGACCTTAATATATAGATCCCTTGTTTTTTTTGACTATCCTGAATGAAAATTTACTTTCCTTTCTTTGTTGATATGTCGATCACTTAGTAAATTGCTTATCTATTTTTGTGGTGCCCCTCAGCATGGCAATCATCATCCGTTGCTGTTAAGCCAAGGGGTTGCTTCAGACTACTTGGGACTTTTAGCTTTAAACCATCATGAGAGGCCAGCGTAGTAGACTGAGGGGTCGGGTTACTAGACTTAGTTCATCTTTACGACTACACTCCGGGCATTCATTGTAGACCGTTGTAGTAGACCGAGGGATCGAGTTACTGGACTTAGTCCATTTTTATGACTTCACTCGAGGCGTTCATTGTAGCCCGTGATAGTAGATCGAGGAGTTTAGTTACTAGACTTAATCCATTTTTACAACTCCACTTGGGGCGTTCATTGTAGCCCATTGTAGTAAACCGAGGGATCGAGTTACTAGACTTAGTCCATTTTTACGATTCTACTTGGGGCGTTCATTGTAGACCGTTGTAATAGACCAAGGGGTCGAGTTACAGGACTTAATCCATTTTTATGACTCCACTCGGGGCGTTCATTGCAGCCCGTTGTAGTAAACTGAGGGGTCGAGTTACTTGACTTAGTCCATTTTTACGACTCCACTCGGGGAGTTCATTGCAGCCCGTTGTAGTAAACCGAGGGGTCGAGTTACTGGACTTAGTCCATTTTTATGACTCCACTCAGGGCGTTCATTGTAGACCGTTGTAGTAGAATACTATGTCACACTCAACAGTAGACGAATTTTACTATTATAAATAAGAGATTACATGACTATTGATAATACCTTTTCAAATGTTCAATGTTCCATGGTCGGGGTAGGGCCTTTCTGTCCATGAATTCCAAGCAATAGGTTCCTTTTCGAGCAATCCGGGTGACTCGGTAAGGACCTTCCCAATTGGGTCCCAGCTATCCATCTCCTGGAACATGTGTTGCTATGCTCACTTTCTGAAGGATGAGGTCCCCGTTCTGGAAGCACTGCAGTCGTACTCGGGTCTTGTGATACCTCATCATTCTCTGTTGATAAGCTGCTATGCGAATGGCGGCTTCCTCTCCTTTCTTCCAGCAAGTCCAGGTTCAAGCGTAGCTCTTTCTCTAACCTCTCGGCATGTGATTTCTGAATTCTCAGACTTGCCATCCCGACTTCCACTAGTATCACTGCTTCACAGCCGAAAGCCATGGTGTAGGGGGTCTCTCCCGTGGGACTTCTCAGAGTAGTTCTGTATGCCTAGAGGACACCTGGTAGCTTATCAGCCCATTGCCCCTTCAATGCCTCCAACCTAGTCTTGATGATCTTCAATATAGTTTTGTTAGTGACTTCTACCTGTCCATTAGCCTGAGGGTGTGCTAAGGAGGAGAAATGGTTCTTGATCCCTAACTGGGAGCAGAATTTGCAAAAATGTCGATTGTCAAACTGTTTTCCGTTGTCAGTAATGATGACCTATGGAATCCCAAATCTACAAATTATGGACTTCCAAATGAAAGTACATACGTTGCTCTCGGTTATTTTTGCCAGCACCTTGACCTCAACCCATTTTGTGAAATAATCGACCACCACGACAAGAAACTTCCTTTGCCTAGTCACTAGGGGTACTGGTCCTACAATGTCGATTCCCCACTGGGCAAAGGGCCACAGTCCGATAATGGGCAAGAGCTCCTCAGTTGGTTGCCTAAGAATATTGGCGAACCTTTGACAGTTATCATACTTTCTCACATGGCTTGCCAAGTCCGCTTGCATCATTGGCCAGTAGTATCCAGCTCTAATCAATTTGTTAATGAGAGACTGACAACCCAAATGGTTTTCGTAGATTCCCTCATGGACCTCCCTGATGACATAATCAGCCTCGGTCGATGACAGGCACCTTAAGTAGGGTAAGGTGAAACTTCGCTTGTAGAGGAGTTCTCCGATTAGAGTGTAGCGACTAGCACGCAACTTCAGTTTTTGGGCCTCTCCTCAATTTGATGGCAGAGCTCCCGTTTTCAAAAACTCTATAATTGGCATCCTCCAGTCATCCGTCAGTACATTTGTACACATACAGAACTTTGGCTGGTCTTCCATGATGGGTTGATTGGGTCTACTTACCGGCAGTCGATTGTCCATGACGTATCTATCATTAGAGGCCAACCATGCCAACCGGTCGGCGTGCTCATTTTGACATCTCAGAATGTGCTTAATCTCGATAGCCTTGAAGTGGGACATGAGCTCCCTGACTCTGGCCAAGTATTTCTTCATTCTATCCTCCTTGGCTTCATACTCTCCAGTTACCTATCCTTCAATGAACTTGGAGTCAGTGTGAGCGAATAAGCGTGCTGCTCCCACCTCAATCGCCAAGCCTAGTCCGGCTATCAAGGCCTCATACTCGGCTTCATTGTTTATTGCTTTGAACCCCAATCAGATTGCATACTCGATTGTTATTCCCTCGGGGGTAGTTAACAGGAGACCCGCGTCGCTAGATGAAGCAGTAGATGATCCGTCCACGTGGAGGGTCCATTCGGACTTGGGGGGAAACCTCTCACACATCTCTGGTGTTAATTCAGCCAGGAAATCCGCCAGGACCTACCCTTTTATGGCGGTCCTCGGTCTGTAACAAATGTCAAATTCGCCAACTCCACGGCCCATTTCATTAACCTGCTCGAGACCTCTGGCTTCTACAACACGGCCTTCAACAACTAATTCGTTAGTACCACAATCTGATGGGATTGGAAGTAAGGCCTGAGTTTTCTCGTTGTCGTTATCAAGGAGTTTTTCTAGGGGCGGATACTTCAATTCTGCTCCATGGAGGGCTCGGCTGGTATTGTAAACAAGGATCTGGCCATGCTCATCTCTTATTAGGACTGAGCTAATAGCTACCTCAGACACTACTAGATATAGATATAAATCTTCTCCTGGGGTTGTTCGCCCAAGGGTTGGTAAGCTTGCCAAATGCCGTTTAAGATCTTGAAATGACCGCTCGGCCTCCTCCGTCCACTCAAAACCTTTTTTTAAAAGGCGAAAGAAAGGAAAACATTTGTCTATCGACCTCGAAACGAATCCCTTCCCGCCAGCCGTTGGACGTCTTTCATGGTCTACGGAGACTTCATATTTATAATCGCGTCGACTTTCTCTGAGTTGGCTTCTATCCCCCTATGGGAGACCATGAACCCCAAGAACTTTTCAACCAACACCCTAAAGGCACACTTAGCTGGGTTCAGTTTCATTTGGAATCCCCTTAGGGTTTGAAGGGCTTCTTCCAGGTCATCCACATGCCTCTCAACTCCTATGCTTTTAACATGCATATCGTCCACGTAGACTTCTACGTTTCTCCCAATCTGGGTTTTGAACATTCTATTCACCAGCCTCTGATAAGTGGCTCCAGCGTTCTTTAATCCGAATGGCATTACCTTATAACAATAGGTCCCTTGGTCGGTTATGAAGGACATTTTCTCACGATCCCCTTTCTTCATTCGTATCTGGTTGTAACCCGAGAATGTGTCCATAAAGCTGAGTAGGGCATGGCCCAAAGTAGAATCAACCAATACGTCTATTCTTGGTAGGGGGAAACTATCTTTGGGACATGCTTTGTTGAGGTCAGTGAAGTCTACGCACATCCTCTACTTCCCGTTGCTCTTCTTTACCAACACCACATTAGGTATCCAATTGGGATAGGCAACTTCCCGTATGAACCCTGCCTTCCGCAGCTTCTCCACTTCCTCTCCTATGGCTTGGTTCCGGTTGGCTGCAAAAGTTTTCTTTTTTTGTCTGACCAGTTTCACAGTTGGGTCGACACTCAGTCTATACGTGATTACTCTAGGGTCAATCCCAGGCATGTCCGCGTGCGTCCAAGCAAAGACATCCCTATAGGTTGTTAGCAGTTTTTGTAGATGGAGTTTAATTTCTTCGGGAAGCATCCTCCCCACCTATACCACTAGTTCGGCATGGTTGGGGTCTATGCCAAGTTCCTCTAAGTCCTCTGTAGGTCCAGTTCTTCTTAACTGGTCATCGTCCTTGTCCTCCATGTCCTTAATAACGAGGGCCTCCTTAGACTCTTTCCCTTTTAGGGATGTCACGTAGCATTCACGTGCCATTATCTGATCGCCTCTTCTCCAACCCCCTCCTCAGTTGGAAAGCGAATCAACAAGTGATAAGTCGAGGTGACTGCCTTCATTTTGTTAAGTGCTGGCCTCCCTATGATTGCATTATAGGCCGAGGGGCGATCCACAATCAAGAAGTCGACTGCTTTGGTCACTTGGTGGGGGCGAGTTTCAGCTATCACAGGTAGTGTAATGATCCCCACTAGATACAACTTATCTCCCGTGAAGCCAACCAATGGTGTTGTGGTCACTCGGATTTTCTCCTTTCCGATTCCCATTTGCTCGAACGCTGACAAGTATAAGATATCTGTCAAGTTGCCATTATCAATTAGTATTCTTCGGGTTTGGTGGTTGGCTATGACCAAAGTGACCACCAAGGCGTCGTCATGGGGGTGTTGCACCCCCTCATCATCTTCGGTGAACGTGATATTTTTCCGCCAAACCCCGGGGAATTTTCTCGATCATTCGGTAAAGTAGATTTCCCCGTGTGAAGCTTTTATTGCATAAGCATATGCCCTCTTGGCCGATGATGATTCGCCACCTCCTACCGAACCACCTGTGATGACCTTTATCTCACGTAGTAGCTCGGGTCCAGTATTCTTTTAGCTTGGAGATTCCTCAACTCTTTCCGGTGGTGTTCGTGGGAGACCCGCTACAAAGCGTCTTAATCTTCCCTGTCGAATAAGCGTTTTTACCTGGTCTCTTAGATCGATGCAGTCCTCTGTATTGTGGCCATGGTCACAATGAAACCGGTAATACTTCTTCTGGGATCTCTTCTCTGGAGGATCTTGAGCTTCTCAGGCCGCTTTAAAGAAGGGTCGTCCCGAACGTACATAAACACTTACTTTAATAAGGAATTAAGCGGGGTATAAGCCTGGGACCTAAGAGGCCATGGGCGTGCTTCCCAGGGTTGTGCCGCCTGGTCGGGGTTATCTCTCATCCTTCCTTCAGCTTCAGCTACCTTCGGTCCCTCATCCTTTTTTCTCTTTGATTGCTCATGGAACTTGTTCCCTTGATCCTGTAGAGCTGCCATCGCATCTTCAGCGTTCATATGTTTTTGGGCCCTCAGCATCATATCAGCCATACTACTCGGAAGGGACTTCGAAAGAGAGAATAGGAATTTGGTGGGCAATAGCCCACCCATGAAAGCGGTGAGCACGACCTTCTCATCAACATCATCTACTTGCATTACCTCCTAATTGAAACAAGATACATAGTCCCTTAACGATTCCCCCTTTGCCTGTTTGACATTAAGCAGATAAGTGGTCAGTCGATGATAACGCCTCTCTCCTATGAAATGGCTGGAAAATGATTGGTTCAATTCAGAGAATGAATTGATGCTGTTGGGTTGAAGGCTGTTGAACCATTTTCGTGCCGAACCTTTCAGGGTTGCCAGGAATGCCCTGCACATGACCCCATCTAAGTATTCATGTAGTAGCATCAAAGTTTTGTAAGTCTCCAAGTGATCAAATGAATCCTTGCTTCCGTTAAAAGATTCTATCAGGGGGATACCGAACTTCCTGGGGAGAGGATATGACATGATCATCTTGGAGAAGGGATGATCTGTCCTCTGTACCAATGCTTCCACCGTAGATGGGGCCTTACCTTGGATAGCTTCCATTACTGTGTTCAGTTGATCTTGCATCCTTTGAATACGATTATCTTGTTCGGTTGTAGTTCCCACGCCTGCGGCACTGGTAGGCCGTGACACTGAAGCTCCTAGGCTTTGATTATCATCTTTCCTCTCCCTTCTAGGTCCTTTCACTCCTGGTCCGAGATGTGTACCATCCTGCGTCCTCCTGTCGTTGGAGCGTAGATGTTCCATTCTTTCCATACTGCGGTGAAGATCTTGCAGCTTTTGCTTCAGGCTTACAATTCGGGCTGCTTAGATCTCTCCTCTTGGATCGTTCATGGATGATGCATTCCGACGAGCTTTCATTCTTCCAGATCGAGTTTTTACCATAAGACCTTTATCTTGCTGGAACTTTCTTTTTGTTCCCACAGACGGTGCCAATTGATGATGCCTAGAAGAATCACTCAGATGATCCAATGATGTCCCTCGATCTGGAATCCGGATGGTACCTACACACTAACGGTAAAATGACGTCGGTGTGATGCCGGTCAACACCTCTCCGACGCCCTAGTCAGAGTTTGGGAAAAATGAAAGCAGTCTTTCCCTCTCTTTTGGGATTGATTGTGCTTACCTCCTTTCGGGGTTCCTTTCCCCTTTTATATCATCCCTTTTCCTGTTCCTCGAACATCCTTCAAGTTGGTTACAGGAAAGTGGAGGAGTGGTCCATGTGTCAGTGTTGGGTTGGTGGCTGTTCTGTCATGCTCACAGGAAAGTGGAGGAGTGGTACACGTGTCAGCATTGGGTTGGTAGTTGTTCTGTCATGCTCTGCATCCCGTAACCACTTTTGTCTTACTCACCGTTCACTCGGGTATCATCGCACATCCGTCGCTTCGAGAGACGCGGGCGGTCATCCCTCTGTCATTTTTCGCCGATGAGTAAACTAGAAGACAATGGGGTCAGTCGATACCCTACATTTCTAATGGGTCAGACGACATATTTCTTCTGCCGCGTCGGTCGGTAGCCATGCTTCCTGATGGGTCAATCAGTAATTTTGTTGGGTCGCTGAACAAATTAGAAGGACCTGTGGGGTTTGCTTGGATAATCGGCTCAACCATCTTGGGTCCACATACACCATCATCATTAAGGAAACCTATTTTTTTGTAATCAGTTATACACATGGCATGATTTAATTAGTTATTTCAGCAACTTGCTGAAATTCTAATTTCAATAAATCTAGATTCTAATTTTAGATTCCTAATACACCTTGGGGTATTCATACGACGTGTCAAACTTTTATGCCAACACCCATCGCCTATTGTGAGAAAAGGAGTTGGTGTCTGTCCTCTCGGTCAATGCGGATGCCACGGTGACAACGCACTTTCGGCCAACAAGTTAATGTTAGACCAAAAGCGGTAAAGTTAGACATGGGGAACAATAATAAAGGGGGATCTTCAACTACAAAAATGAGGATGTTTTTCATAAAGAGGAGTTTGTGTCCATGATTGCTGATGCAGAATTAAAGAAATAAGTACAAAAACAATTTAGTATATGATTAGAGAGGAAAAATGCATTTCTTGGCCTAAACATATGTATTCGACAAGCTAACACTTAGCCAGGCTATGCGGAACAAACATATGAGAAGCTCTCACTTTCACGGTTCACCATCATAAGAAACTCTTTTCCAATCTCCAGGGTCGTTTGTAAAAGCCTCGCATGCCTTCGCAATAGTTATATCTTTATGCATCAAGTGAACTCATCCACCACAGGTTGCGGGAAATCCATGTGTCTCCCATACGAAGTTCTCAAGCAGTGGAGAATGAGACAAATCCTGAAATGAAGGTATCACCATGGATGACGCAATGATCAAAGAACCAATAACATCATCGACCAAGATTGACCATTTGTCACCCTCCTTCCAAAGAAAAAAAGAAGAGTCAAAAAGAGGTGTTATTGTCACTCACATTATTTGGACTCTCGGCATCACAAGGATCAGGGATGTATTGTCGTCACCCGCATCATCCATGCTTCTGTCTACACATTATTGGGGGACATTTGTAGACACCTAAAATTTGCACAAATTAAAAATAATGGCCTACACTCTCACAAATCTACACAAAAGTCCTTACGACACACATGGGTCTCAAATATGTAAATTAGGCTCATTAGGCCAAAGTTTGGCGTTTGCATAGTCCAAAGTTCAAGACAAAGTCTATGCAAGCCCCATATAAAGGAATATGTACTAAATTGATTTTCAGGGAAAATAAGGGAAGATGTGCTAAGGAATATAAAAATTCCTTAAATTATATTATCTTCAAACAGAGAAACTACAACCAAATTCAAGACCAAAAGGATATCAAAATCCAATCAAGACCCAATCAAGGGTATGGATGAATCAAAGCTAAAACGTCTAGAAATACTACCTCATACATCAAAGGGAGGGGCTTTTGGCAGAAGACTTGAATCAAGAAATCCCTAGAGACAAGACAGAGCTCCAAAGTTCCAGAAGATCTCGAATGCCTTCAACCCACTTGAAGCACCAAGGCATTCTTTTCATTCTCTCCACTAACTACAGTTCGTTGTCAGAGAGAAGAACACATCTTGCAGTTTCATAAACAAGCCACACATGGTCGTGAGTGCAAGATCACGGTGTTTTCTTCATAGCCAATAAAGCTCGAAGAACGGGGTGAAAAGAAAGCTATACCAACAAATCCAAAGAAGAGAAATATACCATCAGACCCTTTTCAATGTTGATTGTTATTCAGAGGTCTACGCTCGTGTAAAGGGTGTAAACAAAGAGTCATTTCTATATTCTCAATATTTGTAATTTGCTTCACTTTTTGTGTTTATTCAAAACATGAAATTTGTGTTAATAACACCATTATTACGACCCAATGGTATTTCCAAAACAATAACTAAAGGGCTTCAATGAGTAAATACAATAATCGAATATCAATCTCTATTGTTGCTACCTAATGGAAGGTCCCAAATAGCTTTACCATTCCAATGACCAGATAGTAGGTCCCAAAAATCATATCATAATTCATTGTTATGGTCTAATGGAAGGTCCCATATAGATAACTGGTGGGGTCTTCTATAACTTGCCATTGTTGCGGCCCAATGAAAGGTCCCATATAGATAACCGATGTAGTCCTCTATAACGTACCATTGTTACGACCCAATGATAGATCCCGTATAATATTCTTCCTTGTTACGACTTAAGGGGAAGTCCCATATAACATTATAATTGTTGTGACCCAATGACAGGTCCCAAAAATCGTATTCCATTGTTGCAACCCAATAGAAAGTCCCAAACAATTCAATCATCTTCAAAAAGTTTAATAATTCAATAAGGCCTAAAGATGGTTCAATGTTCAAAGGTTTAATAACATTTCAAAGTTCAATAAACTATTGAGACACAACAAAGGATATCAATAATCAATAAAGAGAGTCTCATAACATATGAAAGAAGGCTTCATGGTTCAATAAGTTCCGATCATAATATGTTCACATTTTATATTCAATTGTTCATAACACATTCATATAAACCACATATGATCAATACTTCAAGTAGTTTTCTATAACTCATAGTTCTTATGATCTTTCATATTATAAGATCTTTGATTTGTTTAAAGGGATCAAAATTACCAATCATTGGTTCGTATTTCATAATCCATATGTGGAATTGAAGTTTCAATCAAACTTAATTTCAGTCAAAGACATTTTCTTATATTCAATTTCATATTAGTATAAAAGAATTCACATTTCTTAGGTAATTAAATAAGATTCACTTAGATCAATCATATCATGTTTCATAATAAATAATTTCATAGGGATTCTTATCAATTCAATCTTAGATCCATGACAATTATATTTCTAACATGTGAATTTCAAAGGAGAATTCCATGGATCTATTAATAGAGAGAATCATGGGATCAAAACATACTTAGATTCAATATTCATAGCAATTCACGTGTGACTTCAATAGATAACACAAATTCATCAAAGGAACTTCACATAGGTGATGGAAGTAACATTCAACTCACATGGGAATCACTAACAATCATATGAATCATTAATTTAAAGCGATAGTCTCATGGTTTCCAAATCAAAGGCATTCTGATAGTGGAATTCATCATCAATTCACATGATTCTAAAGGAAACAAAGAAGAAAATGACATTAGTTTGCAAGAGTACTTACAATCATTTTCTTCTTTCAAAATTTCCTTGATCAAACATTCCTTCAATCCTCAATCTCTGTAAATTTTATATATATATCAAGTTGGAAAACACTTTAGAATAAAAATCTAGTGTCAAAAACCTTCAATTTGTAGCTTACTTAGCATAGATCTAAGAAAAGCAAGCATACCTTAGCTTGGGAGAGTTAAATCGTCTCTTTTCCCAATTCTGTCTTATCTGTCCCTCTCTTAGGTGTATTCTAATATATTTTGGGTCAAAATAAGGTAATATACCCATCATTGTATGAAATTATCCTTCTCAAGAAAATTTCATGCAAAATGGGAAAATAATCCCCATTTTTTTTAAACTAGGAGTCTGCGACCGGTCCCCTTAATTCGTGATTGTTCGCAAATGGGGTGCGACCGGTCTTGTGTCCCTGCAACTACTTGTGGGGTGTATCTACTACTGATCACATGGTCATGTGAGCGCTCACACTATGCAAGACCCGATTTCTAGAAACTGGACATTTATTGTTTTCTGGCTGCGTTTGGTCTCGTCTACCTGCCACCGTTTGCAGTACCCCCAATGACTGGTTATGTGAACTTGCGACCGCTCGTAATGGTGCTTTTTGTAGGGCTAATTCTTTAGTCCTCCATTAGAGTATTGGGTTCATTTGTGCATAGATGTATGTGTTAGATCACCAAGGGTTTCCTAAGGTCTTCTTTGGTCTTTGGGCAGGGCCAAAACGCTACATAAACCATTTTATAGTGTTTAACCCTATAAGACAAGTGCAGGGTGTCACATCCTCCCCTCATAAAAATTCAATCCTTTTATTTGTGCATACCTTGGTTATGGAATAATCATGGATATTTGGCTTTCATCTCATTCTCACCTTCCTAAGTGGCTTCTTCAATTTCATGGTTGTACCATAAAACTTTCATATAGGGAACACTCTTGTTGTGAAGTACTTGCTTTTTTTTTGTCAAGAATCTCAACTGGCTACTCCTTATACGCTAAGTATTCTCACGCTTAAAGTGGCTTGTAACTCAACACATGGGATGGGTCTCTCATGTACTTTTGCAACATAAAAACATGAAATACGTTATGCACATGTGACAATTCCAGAGGTAGAGACAATTCATAAGTCAATGCCCCAACCCTCTTTAAGATCTCAAAAAGTCTTATGAACCTTGGTTTCAAGTTGCCTTTCTTTCCAAACCTCATCATGCCTTTTGTCAGAGATACCTTCAAAAACACAAAGTCTCCAACTTCAAACTCTAATTCTTTTCTTCTTTTGCTAGTATAGCTCTTTTGCCTGCTTTGAGCTATCAATAGTCTATCCCGAATCAGTTTGATCTATTATGTAGTCACTTGTACCAAATTTGGTCCCAACATTTTTCGTTCACCTACCTCATCCTAACAAATAGGAGATCTACATCACCTTCCATACAAAGCTTCAAATGGAGCCATTTGTATGCTAGCATGAAAATTGTTGTTGTATGCAAATTTAATTAATGGTAGGCGAGTGTCCCAACTACCTTTCAAGTCCAACACACAAGTCCTAAACATGTCTTCCAAAGTTTGTATAGTTCCTTCTGATTGTCCATCGGTTTGTAGGTGAAAAGCAGTACTGAATTTCAATTTGGTACCTATTACATCCTGTAATCTATCAAAAAAAATGAGAGGAAAACCATAGGTCTTGGTTGGAAACGATACTAGCCAGAACTCCATGCAATCGTACAACTTCATCAATGTGTAACTTGGCTAATCTGTCCAGTAGGTAGGATATCCAGATGGGTAAGAACTATGTAGACTTTGTCAATTGGTCGACAATCACCTAGATGGAGTCATAACCTTCACTTATTTTGGCCAAACCCACTATAAAATCCATTAAAATGTGCTCCCATTTCCATTTCAGAAATTTGAGTGGTTGTAGTGGATCTGTAGACTTTTGATGTTCAACCTTGACCTGTTGACATGTTCAACATCTAGAAACAAAATTATCTATCTCACACTTCATATTATTTCACCAATATGTTTCTTTCAAATTCTTATACATCTTGGTACTGCCAGGGTGAACTGCATAGGCAGTTCCATGAGTTTCTTCAAGAATCATCTTTTTCAATTTGTCACTATTTAGAACACATGGACGATTCCCAAACCTCAAAGTACCATCAATATGTATGAAAAAATTGGTTTGATCGCCCTTCTTCATTGCCTCTGCAATATTCATTAATAACGTATCACTACTTTAGGCTATTTTCACTTGATTAACAAGGGTAAGCTACACCCTCAAATGTGGAAATAATGTTTTCAACGTTTCTCTTATAATTCAACATTTAGATCTTTCAATTCATGGAACAAGACGGTCCTCCCAACTCTAAGCAAGCAAGTGAGCTCGAGGACTTCCTACTCAAGGCATCAGCTACCACATTAACCATTCTTGGGTGGTAGTTGATCATACAATCATAGTCCTTAATTAGTTACATTCATCTTCTTTGTCTCAGATTCAAATCTTTCTAAGAGAATATGTATTTAAGACTTTTATGATCTGTGAATATCTCAAAAGTCCCATCATATGAATAATGTCTCCAGATCTTCAATGCAAAAACTACTACTGCCAACTCCAAATCGTGAATGGGATAGTTTAGTTCATGTGACTTGAGCTGTCTTGAAGCATACACGATCACCTTCCCATTCTGCATAAGTACACAACCTATACCCTTCTATGAAGCACTACTATACACAACAAAACCACATGTGCTAGATGGTAGTGTAAAGACTGGAGCGGACACAAATCAGTCCTTTAGTTTGTTAGCACCCAAATTTTGACTTGGGCTAATTAATGGAATTAGATGAGTTCATTACAGCATGGGATAGGGCCAAGTTCTAGACACCCCTGAACTTTAGATAGTCAGGCATTCTTAATGGATACTCTAGTCGCAAGCATAATAATGATGTTTAAACTCTATCCAAAAATCAACCAGGATAAAATTTAATTTCCCCTAGAAAAGGCACTCTAGGACTCCGAGGGTCCAAGTTTTGATTTATCAGGTCCATTTTCATCTTGAATTTGCCAACCTCTACAAGCCTTCCCACATTGAAGCATCAAAGGGCTAGAAAATTACCATTTTAGCCCTACTCCTTTAAATTCCAAACTTCAGTTTATCAGCTCCATTTGATCTTGAATTTGTCAACCTTCATAAGCCTTCCCGCATTGAAGCATTAAAAGGCTGGCAACTACAGTCTATTGGACTTATTTTCTCCAGGACTCCCCGACCTTCACAAGCCTTCCCACATTTAAGCATTCTGAATTTTCCAACCTTTATAAGCCTTCCCATATTGAAGCATTAAAGGGATGGTAAATTACCATTTTACCCCGATATCTTCAAAATTCATCATTTCTCTCAAAATTAGACCCTTGGTAAACCTTAGACATTGCCTCAGTCATCCAAATGGCTCCAAGTCAAATCCTGTAGCCTCCCATCCTAATCATCTACAAAACTGTCTAAAGAACCAAGATATCCAGAAACCCAAAAAAACCCCCAAAGTCTCAATCTTTTCCCAAACCCTTAAAAAATAATTTTGGCCATATTTGACCTACTATAGGTCCCCAAAAAGCCTCTAGACAGCCAAATTCAAATCAGTCAGAGGCTAATTCTCTATTTTTACTGAGACATCAAGGCTAGCCATCAAGCTCAAGTATGGTCCGGGCCATTGTATATTAATTTCTCCAATCTCCCCCAGAACAAGCCCAATCATTTTATAGTAAATAATGGACCCTCGGTAGACTCGCAAAAATTCATCACAAATCAGAAACTCAGCTAATCAGTGGCCCCATCTTGTCAAGCCTAAGATCTCCCAAGAAAACCCACATCAGGACTTCCAATAAACCTAATATGCCCTGATCACCCCCATCCTTTCTCAAATCACAGCAAAACCACTCATACCAGCATTAGAAACTTGGTGAAGCTACGAGAACTCTCCAAGAATTCAAATCCCTCAAGGTCAGACCCATTTTCTTATATTTTTTGACATCTTCGATAAACACCCTAATAAACAAGTCAATCCACAAACTAAAGACAACTCAATTACCTAGTTTTTCACAAATCTAGGTTGTATTTTTTGGCCAAGTGACCTTCATTCGAGAGCCTCCTAAAAATTCACCAGGAATCAGATTGTCAGTTATCAGGTCATATGAACTCATAGTTCTGAGACCTAAAAATGTCATGACCCCTAATGTTTCCATCTAAGACCCAGGCTCAATTCCACGAGAAGTTTGGTATGGGACAAATTAGGGTTTCGAACATAGATTTTGACACAGGTATCGATTTCGCGAATAATTAGAGCCTGTGTCTTGCAAATTTTGAAGGCCATTTTTTATATCAAGATTTCAAAAATCAATTTTACCATTTTTCCCTTTCAGCACAGGTATGAGTCATTCTAGAGCCATTCAGAATCAGTTTTGACCTACCTAGCCCTCCCCAAATCCAATTCTGACAATTACGCTATCACCAAAACATCTAGGAGATGCAAAAAAATTAAAAGCCTCGAAACATTTGGAGTTACAAAACCTAGAAAGCACACCCATATAGTAAATGTGCAAACTGTGGAAATTCGTTGATATTTTCTAGGAAACATAATCAGTACTTTTCAAAAAATCACATTTTTCCCTAAAATACCCTAGAAATGCTTTAGATCTAAACCCCTCATTCAAAATATTCCAAATAAGGGGCTAAGATCTCAAGGCCCACAGCCCTAGCCCATGCTCCCTTGCCCACCTCCTCACCTCCACCACTCATTCTCACACCCCTTCTCCACCACCCATTTCCCACCCTCCACCTACACCACTCATTTCTCACCCTCTCCCTACACCACCCATTTCCCTCATCTCAGCCACACACTCCCCTTAGTCACATGTCTCTAAACATGTGGCTAAAACGTCTCCACCTTGCTCCCTTCACCACCACATGTGTTGATGGGACCAACTCTTCATGTCATCCATGACATCCACACCTATGGCCCCCAGGTTGGTTCCCTCCCCTTTTTCATATTTTTTAGACCTTCTATGTCGTAAGTGACCCATCCCTAAGCTCAATCAAGTAACCCCGCATTTACTCCCCTTTTAGACTATTTATTGTGTGAGAATAATAACTCCTCCAACTGGACGAGTTAAGTACTAAGCTTTCGACTATGACTCACTATCATAGTGACCTACATGTCCACCAAATTTGAGCACAAGGTGAGGCCATTTGGCCCATGAAGTGGACCCCACTTACTTACTGTGAAAGTATACATTACACAGCATAAATTGAGCAGTGGGTGATTCCTGAAGTTTTACTCTTAACCTATTTATGATTTTCGTAAAATTGTTTCTTTATTCATTATCTAACTAATTTAGACAACTAAATAATTTTTGTAATTCATTCTTTATAGTTTCAGAATTTTACTGTAATTTAGTTTGAATTAATTTTTCTGTTGTTTTTATTTTTCATTACTCTTGTCATCATGCTTATTTGCTGAACAACTTTCTATAGAATTAGTATTTTTCTCTAACTTTTGTACAGTAGATTCATGACATGTTATAATTATTCTCTGTCAAATTTGGGCTCCACACCATGAGTGTAGCCCCTGGAATAGGTCCCACAATCCACTGGTTTTTTAGGGTATAGTGCAGGTTTGCACATAACCCACCCCTTTCAAAAAATCTAAACAGGATTTACTGTTAGTCAATGGGGCTAGGATTTCTTAGTGGACTCTCCGGGATAATTACCTAACCCCTTGAAAAATCATGGGCCTAGGGGACCCCATTTAGTGGCCCAAAAACCTAGAAAATAGGCTGTTGATTTCTGACTCAGAACTAGTACGCCTGGGCATTCACTACTGTGAAATATCAAGCGTACCAAAAGTTTAGGCCTACAGGCTAAGATCAGACATACTGATCTAAATGGCCCATTCTGATATCCTTTTGTGTCTAGCTAATGGTAAGGGTGGGTGCACCCTTAAAAGGCCCCTAAGAAGAACCTTAAATCCCAAAACTTACTAAAATAGTAGAAAGGGGTCTATTGGGACCAGTACACCTAAACTTTCACTTCTGTGAAAGATCAGGCATATACAGTGTTCAGGCGTATAGCCTGAGATTAGGCATACCCTCCTAGACATTTTTACCCTTTTATTCCTAAATGTCCAAAAGTCTATAAAAGACTTATAGAACCTCTTAAATATCTCAGGAAATAACTCCAAAACTCAATGCTCACTGGAATAGTAGAGTGGGATCCATCTAAACCAGTAAGCTTGAACTTTCACTTCTGTGAAAGATCAAACGTATTGAGTGTTAGTTTAGGCGTACTGACAAAAAATGACCAAAATCTAACTTTTAAAATAAAAAGTCTTGTTTAATATCATTAAGGTATTGTTAGGTTAGAGGAGCCACCCTAAAAAGGTGGGTAATTGGGGTGCCTAACACCTTCCCCAATTACAACCAAATAGCGTACTCCAAATCTCTGAAAAGACCCATTCCAATCAAAGAGTCATCCTAGGCCTAAGGGCCTACCTTAGGCTGCAAACCATGTGCCCCTCCTTTCCCCTAGGAGAGGAGGCAGATGTCCAACTCCATCTGAGAATCTCAGAGTTGGTGTCGACTCCAAAAAAGTGAGACCGACGATATTCACCATGTCAGGCTTTACATCCTGCGGAAATGGGTATGAGGGTCTTTCCGCGATGCCCATAGAATGGCGACTCCGCTAGGTATTCACTGTTTAACCTTTGAATAAAAAAATCTGAATGTTATTAAATTAGTTTTTATTTTTTGTTTTATTTAAAGCATGAGTTCACATAGACTATAGGGCATACTATTAGTCAGTAGGATATACTTACATTTGAACCATATTAAACTTGCATAGATAGAAAACATGCTCACATTATATTTAGGTCAGTTTGAACAAGTTATTAGGACCAAGATTCACATTTAACAATTTTTTTGCAAAAACATGTTTGATTTTCACATTCTTTTTATAATGAGTCCATTAGATATGATACTACATTTTCATTTGCATGAACATCATAAGCCCTATATTTGTCATTATCCACCAATGGATCGACATTGGCAAATATTTAGGACATGGGACAACACTTGAACCATGGCTGCTACGTCAATATGGTCGGGTAGAGTAACCCAACCCAGTCACTATTCCCAAGATCTGAGCAATCGGGGAGGTGTTTAGACTGGGAAACCTTATAGAATCTCTCTAATAATTTTTTTTCATTCATATCATTCATTTTAAAGTTATATAAGATATACTTGAATAGATTAGAGGGCAAGAAGTAGGACTTGTTTGTCGTTGTATTCTACTTGATTTCTTGTATAAGTTACTATTAGAACCAATAATTCATGTCCAACCTTTTTAAAAATAAAAAATAAAACAAAATTCTTTATTTTTATAGATACTTAGAAAAATTTCCAGATTTATGTATGTAATTAATCTTTCCTTTTCAATCATACACCACAAAACATTAAAGCCAAATAAACAAAGAACCTTTTTATTTCATTTCATCTCTTTTACAAAATTGGCACATTTTCCTAAAAACAAAACAAAAAAGTACGAATCCCTAGCTAGTAGGGTCCTCTCCACTCCTCTCCTTTATCTAACTCAATCACCCCTTAAAGGGTCTCTAACCTACATGCTTCCTCCTGTAGGTTGACCCCAAACCCTGCTCACCTCTAGGTATAGCCACCCTTTTCCCCTTGTCCTGGGGAGGTACTGTCTCTAACACTGACAAGCCTTCCTCATCTTCCTGATCTGAAGGAAGTGCTATCTCTAATACTACAAGGGAAGAAGCATCACCCCTAACCTCTGAATCTACCCCTAAAGCAATGGGGGCATCTCTAACAACCTCTAGATCTACACAAATCTCAGTCTTGACTAGCACACTCTTTGATCCTGCTGCTGTGGTTGCCCCAAAACTCGTAGGCCCCTGGCCGGTTGTCTTTTTCTTCCTGCCCAGAGAGTATCCTCCCAATTGAAAGAAATACCACCAAACAAATTAGAAATAAAAAAGTAAGTAAAAAAATAACAAAAAAAAACCTCAGTGATGCGGGCTTTGTATCTCCTCCACTGACAAGTGAGCTCCTCCCCCATGTCATGGCATACTTGCCTCAGCAAGGCATGAAATAGGGCTCACATCTTAAGAAATCCCATGAAAGCTTTTCAAGACACCTGAAAAAGGAAAAGATAATTAAAAGAAGAAAGAAAAGAAAATGGTAAATAAACAATAAAATAAATAAAATACCTTGGTCACTGAAGGGGGAGGAGCCTAATCCTCTGGTACTGTGCTATCTGGGAAAGGTAGCTCCTGTACCCCACCCCTAGTGTCAGTCACTGAGACCATCGTAGGGAGCATCCCCAATAAACTCTTAGTCAAGACTCCCTTGCTTGGAGCCTTCCTCTTTCTCCTTCTCCTCTCAGGAGCAGGTACTTCCTCCCCTTGAGGCACAACCCCAGGTTGGCTAGCCGGGCCAACACTAGCCTATCAAAAAAAATGAAGACAGTTAGAATTAAAAAAACTTAGTAAAGTAAACAAATGTAACATACCTCTCCCTCAAGTGGACCTCCCAAGGGCTTGCAAGTCTGAGTGGCCCACCACTCCAAATAGTCTAGGTTAGGAATCAAGTAGGGGTCTATAGGCTCACCCACTTTCCCTATGCCTAAATCACCCTCAAACTCGATCACTCGGGGAGGAGAGTTAGGCACTATAAATCTATTAGAAGAGGCTAACTACTTGTATCACCTCTCCCCCAAGTACCACTCCACCTCTCTGGGGGCTAATAGGATCACCCTAGACATCGACCAGTTTAAGGTGACCTGGAACTCCTGAGCCAAATCCACACTCAACCCCTAAGTTGACCAAGGATCCCAATTAACCTACAAATAAAGCAAACGTTAATTAAAACATAAATGAAAACAAAACAAACACAATAATGAATCATTAATTAAACTTTACCTAGGCAGCCATGATCTGGTCTAGATCTCTCTTAAACATAGAAATAGATTTACATGCCTTTGGTCGAGTGTTAGAGGTCTTCCACCTCTAACTACAAGGCACAGGAAATAGAGCTCTCTCCTTTCTACGAGGAGCCAATGGAGTCAATTTCTCATAACACCATACCTGTAAAGAAAGCAATGAAGACATTAATCAAATTAATTAAGATAATAATAAAAAAGGAGACAACACAAAAAATAGAAAACAAAAGTCTTTTACCTCCCTTAGAAAGTAAAGGCCAAGGAACACGGCTTTCTCCCTGTTAGCAACCTCACTCATTGGAGTACATTCACCCAAGGGCAGATCTACCCCAACCAAAGGTTCTAGCCTTGGATAAGTTATCCAAGGCAGGGAGAAAGTTGAAGAAAATTTGGTCACTTTTCCCAATGAAGACGGACCACATAAACATGTAGAGGAGAAAAGCTCAGACTGAGTAATCGATCTCTACCTTGAACTCTCATCCGTAGCCCAAATATATTCTTTCTTGAACCAGGAGGGTAAAACTCCTCTAAACCCTCTGTCGTAGGATATAGGCTATGGCCCCAAACACCGCCTGATCATATAAGGCATCAACTCATAAGGAGGAGGGTCACCCCCCATTGGCAAGTGGGTCATCATGTAAAAGTCCATTGGGGGCAACCCTATCCCCTCCATAGGTAGATGGAAGTTATGGGTGATACGAGACCACCTCTCTGCCAATGCCATCAACAACGCTTTGTCCGCCTTCAATAGTGGAATGCTCAAAAAGGGCCTGAATCCCATCTCCTTAACCTCAGTCTATGCCTTCTCGCAAAGACGTCCTCACATCATAAGGACCCTAGACCAAAACTCGTGAGTCTATGCATTATCCCTACCCTATAAAAAATATATATAACAAACAGATGCAACAAAAATATTTATAAAAAAGCAAACAAAAAGAATAAAAAAACTACATAGCTACTGGGGTATTCTTAAATTTAGCATACGCCTAAATTCAGGGTACTCCTGAATTACCAATGCGCTTGAAATATCCAATATGCATGAATTCAAATATACATCAAGATCAACCGTACTGGCTAAATTCAGATAACATAAACAAATTCAAGTGTATTTCTTCCAAAATTTTATCAAACAAATAAAAAACCCCTAAATAAATAAAAAAGAACAACAATACAAGATGACAACGCAAAAATTACAAATCAAAATTAAAAAAACAAAAAAAAATGAGGGTTACCTCATCCACGGTTAGGTTTTTCCACAGGGCCTTCTCGTGAGAAGGAAGAAGAGAGCAAGCCCTTGTTGATCCACTTGTGCTCATCGTGTTGAAAAGATTAAGAGAAAAATAAGAGAGAAAATTCCTTCTAAGGATATATGTTCCCTCACACAAACATATTTGAAAATAATAAAACAAACAAAATCATTTTCGGGCATTTTATTTTAAACCCAGGATTATAGTATGCCTGAACGTGTTATACGTTAAAGTTTAGGTGTATGACAAAGATTAGGCGTACTAGCCCAACCTAAAAAAAAAACAACAAAAAAAAACACAACAAAACAAAAGACAAACAAAAAATGAAAAAATAATAATAACAAGAAAAAACAACAAAAACAAAAAAGAGATTACTAATTCCTTGACTTGTTTCTCATAAATGGATCCTAGATCCATCTGTTTGGAGCCATTCACTACCACGACCATCAAATTCATGTATGTACTCGTCTCACTTCCACCAGAAGAACAAGCCATCTAGGTGATCAAAGCAAGCTTGAAACTACTTTGTCATTGTCCCGTGATTGTCTTGATTGGCCTCTCCTAGAAGCAGCTGTATCTTTCTGGGATCTAGTTGAAATTCCCGAAATGGATCCTAGAGGGGGGGTGAATAAGATCTTTATAAAATATTTTAAAATTATTTTAAAAAAATTATTCCTTTTAAATAATGTATTCAACCCCAATTTAATTTACTTAACTTTCTTTTAATCAATATGTAGCGGAAATTCTTTTAATTAAGTAAATTGCTTTTCTATGAATTTATCATAGACCACAGGGCTCTGTCATGCACTATAGTGTTACCTATAGTAGAGCGGGAGCAAGGTTGATAAATTCCCTAAGTTTGTTTAATTTAATTCTTTATTAATTTTAACCTTAGTTGAAGTCACTTAAATATGTTGGGTTAATTTGCATAAACACAAAATAGAA
>JAOXJP010287100.1:0-66180 GCA_025762735.1 Platanus orientalis | reverse complement strand
ATATTTCCGACATTTCCGATATATGTCTTATTTTGGCCTGACCGATATTTTCACCGACACCGACATTTTGAACCTTGCTTCCCAGAGCTAATAACATGATATGAAGTAAAAAGGAAAGACATATCAGTCATATGATGAGAGGCTCTTGAATCAACGAATGAAGAGCTCTGAGTAGAAACAGACACAAAACTGGCTAATTCCAATGTACCTAAATGGGTGAAAGATGTATGAGCTGCCAAAGGAGGCTTGAGCTAAGATATAAAACATTGAAAGGTCTCAGTCTACTCCCGAGATAAATCACCATCAAAGGAACCAGAAGAGATAGAAGATATAGGATCTAACTTGGAAGATGTAGATGCTACAATATGTGCACTAGGCATGTTGCCTTTATAACGGCCATCTCCTCTACCATTCCTAGAAACACCTCGTTGACAAGTGCGTACGTGAGTCTGCTTCTGAGGATATCCATGGAGATCCCAATAATACTCTTTAATGTACCAGAACCAACCACAATACTCACATTTGAACTTGCCTTTGTCAACTAAAGGATTACTAAACCGGCTTCCAAGCCCACACATGCTACTTGACAAATGTGATGTTTGACAAGTTGCTGACATTTTTCAGATAATGGTGATTAACTACAAGTCACAAACAACACTTCTTCAACACTTGCACACAAGTACGTTGCACAATTATTGAAATACCACTATTGATTTCACAAACAATACATAACATACCACTTCCAATAGAGGCATAAAACCAAACACCTAGGATATACAATCTGGATTAACTTAAATCACTACTAAAAGAAACATACAAACCGTAAGAAACACTAACAGACCTCCACAGGTCTTTCATAATAAAACTACACAAGCTACATAGCCTATCAATCAACCACATCACTGCACCAACTAGAACATATAGGATCAACCCACATCAACGCCCGGAAGAGCCGGGAACATATCCAAAAACGTCAGAACCACACCACAGCGGAGAAAATTTCTTCCAACAAAAAAAAAAAACAAGAAAAAACAATCGAACTCCAAGGGGGATAGTAACACTAATGGAGAAATAAAATTATATTTCTCTCGTTATACATCGGAATCAAGTGGGATTTTTTTTTTGTAGAGTTTTTATGATATTAGAGAAGAAAATCGGTAGAAAGAATCCCCTAAAAACACATCCAATTGATCACACCATTTAAAAAACTCAAAACTAGAAATTTCTAGTTATTTCAAAGAAAAATCCTTAAAATCCATCAACTTGCTCAAACACAGACAGGATGATCTCTAAAATATCATAGAAATAAAGATCTATTAGGAACTTACATCATCTCTACACACACTTGAGGAGGCGTACGGCTACTAACATCAACCCTAGAGTTGTTGATGTTAGTAAGAACACTCGTCCAAGGACTCCATCCTTAGAGCTCTGATACCAACTTGAAACTATATACAGCATGCAAATCAGGTAAAAGAAGAAGATAGAAGAAAATAAAAGTATGCGATTTAGGAAATCATATGAGTGTATTATATAAACGATAATACACCCCTATGAATCATGCATATACAAAACAACTATGTATGAAGGTTGTAGAAACCAATATGCCCATGATATACACTATCACCTATGAAAAATATGAAAGCACCATGGAAATCTTGAAATTTTTTAAAAGAAACTTTAGGAAATGTTATAATAAGCATCATTATATACTTAGAAACCATTACACATCATTAAACACTTGGGTATCAATAGTTTGAAACCAACACCCTTGAAACAAGTTATACCGCATGTTTGAAAGTTTGTGTTGGAGATCGGAAACAAAACACTATATAGTAAATCTGTAAATCCCTATAGAGTTAAGAAATGATAATTAAGCATCAATGACACAAATCCATAACCCAACAATGATTCCATATATAAAAGAACACATCTAGTCAATGGCTATGGTACAAACAAAGTTGTAAGAGTACATGAGAAAAAATATAATACAATGCAAGAAAAGTAATATGCAGTTTAAGTATCAAGTCCCATCCCAAGCCCCAAGCCCACTTTAATACCATAGAGCTCCAAGGTAATCATCACTACCGTTCCTATCCCAATTACAATCACACGAATCAAAATGTAGTGTGGGTCAAGTTTAGGAATCATTTTACACTATTATGCAATTACATTATAATGGCATCAAGCTTGATCCTCTTTGAGTTACAATTTGTTTCTTAACTTGAAGATTTTCCTTTATTGTATTCCTAACTTTTGTAGAACAAACCCTGAAGGCGATTACATTAAGGCCCATATGAGATAAATGTTGCTTCAGTTTGGTTATTCCCCCATATCTAATTTCCATCCCACCGTAGTTACACTTCATTCCATATGGGTAACCTTCAAGCGGTTATCCATGTTGTCACCCAACATTAGCAATATCAAAAATTTTTAAAAGAAGAGGCATGTTTCATATTCATGACTCCCAATACCGATATCGACCGAAACTTAAAATCATGAACAAAGGAACTTCAGTATTTGTAGACATAAACAACACTTTTTTCATGCTTGAATACAAGCGTGGTTTCAAGTTTTGGTCGATACGTATCGGTTTCGGCCGATAGTACCAGTTTCGGTGGTGATGCAGTACAAACACAAAGAGTATACTCAAGTACTCAAAATTCCAAGCAGCCCACAAGAGAACCCAAATTCATATAGAAGTACCCTCTCTGACATTTCTTCATACACTTAGAATGCAAAGTTTAAATGCACATCCTCCTTCTCAGGAATATATATTAATCTTCAACAGCATATAGGCAAAAGAAGCATCCCCAATGTAGAACCAAGAGAGTAAACAACTAGCATTCAATCTTCAAGATGAGAGATGATGATGGTCTTCAACAGAAACAAAAACTCATGCCCATATTTCTGGCCACAGACATAGGGTTCATAGGTTCTTCAAGTTCATTAATCAAAGCTTCAAAACAAGTCTTCCCAGGTCAGCCGCATTGTATATTATGACCAAGGGTAGATTTTAAAGCTTGGAACTAGATGGGGTGCTGGACACTTTTCTAACAGCCAATAGTATAGGTTTTGATATAAAAATCGAAGGTAGTATGGATATTATGCTTCAGCCAATGGGTATAGAATTAAAAGAGGATGTTAGATGATGAAAACAATTAATGGAAAAGGATGATAGTTGACTGGATGGTGTAGAGATGTTAATGGAGTGAAGGAATTGAATATGGAGGTATATGAAGGTCTATGGAAGTGGGTATGATGGTGGGAAACAAGTTGGAATAAAAATATATGAAATAACAAAAGAGGAGGAAGAAGGTGAGGAAGAAAAAGATAAGGGATAGATACCCGAGGAAATCACCAACCTCAAACAAGAGAAATCACCAACTCTTGCTCCTTGTAGGTAGACTAAGGAAGAAGAACACCAAGCACACAAGCCGGCTATGAGAGGAAGAGAGGATTCAGCTTTCATTTTATTTTTATTTTTTTCAAAATATGGGTTGCACGACCATAATATCTTCCCCTTTCTTTTATAACCTCAAAATTAGGGTAGAAACCCTTGTTTACAATAAATTAAAAGCAAAATAAATAATTCGAAACATTTAAAGTCGTAACCCATTCTCTCTATGGTTGACCAAGACAAAAATAGGCTTATTTGCATCACTTAAAAAAAAAAAAAAAAAAATCAATATCAAAAACAATAATTCCACTTAAGCCTAACTCTTATAAACTCTAAATACCATCTATAAAACTTAATAAAAGTCTAATAAAACTCTATCAAACCCTCCATTATTTTCTCTATTGCCTCTTCCATGTGCTTCCTTGTTCACCTCCTTTGCGGGCCCCACCAAGGTCAAGTGCGGGCCCCACCTTGTTTCCATGTCCTCATCAGGAGGTTTCTGAAACGAAACTATATGGTACTTTTAAATGTACCTCGTATCCTGGATACGTATCGGTCGTATCAATACATATCGATGATACCAAATACTTTTTGCATTGAAAACCTTTAATTTTTATAGGTTTTGGTGGATACATATCGATTTCGATGCATACATACCGGTTTTGGTATCGATTGAAGCCTTATTACCTCCCTTTTTCTTCAATTTTTTATACATCTTGCATCTATTAAGAAATCTAAGGACTCTATTTAAATCCATTTGCATCAAAAAGAAAGGTTTGGACTCGGATTAAATGATCAAAGATTAAACCCCAATTTCGACAAAAACTTCGATAAATCCTAAACTACATCTCTTTTTAGTATAGATATTATATATATATATATATATATATATATATTAGTATAGATATTTTAAATATATAATATCTATGCCTGATCAACACTTCCATGGAATTAGAAATTTTTTTGATAAATAATTTTTTATTTTTTTTTTGAAAATTTTGGAAAAATGTTAAAAAATCAAGAAATTAAACCAAATGAGAATCTATTAGTCTGATTTTTTTATATATAGTATTACTACCCATGCTCTACATTTTAATATATTTCAGAATATTTTTAAAATAATTTAAAATTTAAAAGTACTGAAAAATGTTATTTTTTTTGTTAAAATACAATAAACATGTTAGAGCACATTGAAACATATTTTATATGTTTTTCATATGTACTATTTTGTTTTGTTGTATTTCTTATTTTTTATTTTCAATAAAAAATTTAAAATTTAGTTATTTGGAAAAAATATTACTTCAGATACAACTCCAATGAAGTGTTATGCATGGGCTACAATATGCTAAATTCAAAACATATGTTTGATGAAGTTAATGATAATTACATTATGTTTATTAGTGCAGAAACTCGTTTAAAATTTTTAAAATTTCCATAGTGTTTTCCTATTTTTCATAAGCGATAGCGTATGTCATGGGGTTATCAGTTTCCACAACCATCATAGATGGTTGTTTTGTATATATATAAGTGTTCCTAAAGGTGTATTATTGCTTATTCCATCATATCCTGAAGTTTCATAAAAAAATTACAATGTTCCCCTAAAGTTTTTATTGTTTCCATATTTTTTACATGGTTTCCGATAGGTATCCACCGAAACCTCGATACATTTCCGTTTCCGAGCTGACCGAAACCGAAACTTTGAACCTTGAATACAAGTCTGTGTTCATTAGACCCAAACAATAATTATACATCCGAACGAGAATTTAAACAAATAATTCTGACCCTACGAAACATTGATTTATCCTCTCATCTTAGCAATTACATGAAACAACCTAAGAACTCGTCATTTTATCTCTGTTCTTCTCAATAACAATAAAACAAGTGCTCAAAAAATTATGTCCATTTTTCATTCTTGCATGGGGGCACCATGCTGTTCTTCATTCAAGTGCTCAAGAATAAAATTTCACTTCTGCACAATCCCATAAGGACAAGCAACTCAATGTCTATCCAAAAGATAGCACAACCACATTTTAAACAATCATGGACATTTCCAGTCCACTGAAAGAAGGTCCAAGTCAATATCCTACAATGGGAATTCAAATAACATTATTTCTAGCATACACGTGTACAGGATCTTTCTGAGTCCTTGTATTGTCACCCAAATTCAAGAACTACTTTGGGATATTGCATACCTACTTTGCACAATTTACATTAACATTGACTTCACATAGTTTTTAACAGTAACAGGTGAAGATTGATTTTAAATGCATTAAACAGGTAACTTGACAACTTTTAATATTAAGTTCTACTTACAAGCAGCTACAGGATTAAAAGGTTAAATATGAATATAATTTTCCACAACATCGAGAATGGAAATGGCATTAGTTCATAGCAGATATATGTATCATTGGCTAATTAACTAGACTTCTCAAATGATTAACATATTATGTAGGTACAAGGCTATTTATTTAATTCAAGTAAACATAGAAACTTACCTTGCGCGAACCCTTTTAGCACGCTTTATGTGTCTTTGTAACAAATCTTGAGCAGATAAATGCTCAACAGAACCTACATCCTGGAGCAGATGCAAGTAATGTCAATTTTCTTTTACTTCCAAATAAAAAAAAAATTAGAAATATACACTACGGGGGAAAAGTACATGAGCAAACAAATATCAACTGTTTGTGCATTAATTTGTTCAATAATGGGAGATGAATATATGTAATAGAAAATGTTCATAGTACTTATATTCCATAAGATACAAGTATCTCAACAAAAAGATTTTATGAAAATAAAAGGTTTTTTGCACCTGTGTGTAGAAATCATGTATATGTGAGAGCATGGCATACACGTATACATATTCTAATAAAGTAATGGGGGTGTGTACAACACTACCTATACGTATTCCCCAATCTCTTCTCTTCATCTTCTTCCACCATACTAGGAAACCCACATCAACCAAACTTTATTCCATCTAATCCAACTTGGTATCAGAGCCAAGGAGAAGCCCTAGGACCGCTAAGCAAGAAAGAAGCAATATAGGAGACCAGCTATCATTAGCAGGATTTATGCTAATGTTAGCAGTCCATTTAGTGATGTCAGATATCGTCAAAGATTGAATGTTCCTCATGGATCAACTGGTCAAGTAGGGTCCATTTGTCACAGATTTGAGCTCATTTAGAGCTGTTTTCAAATTTTTATGATTTTTTCCATAAAGTTCAAAGAAATTTTCAGATTTTGGGAATCTTTGGATTTGTTCAATTTAAGGTGTTTTTAAGTTACAAGATCAGTCGATCTTGGTTTGTATTGATGCTGTGGAACTATTGAAACAAGTCTCATGAGATTTGGTTCATATTTAAGCAAGTTATGATGATTCTACCATCTCTAGGTTAAAGCCCAAGCGCTTTTTTCGACTCCTTTACTTCGTGACATGTGCTACAACAACAATCTTACCAGTATGCTTGAATGTGTGACTGATTGCGATGTATGGAAGGATTTTTAGGACTTGGTTGCTGTTTTTTGTGACTTTATGTGAAATTTATGGGTTGTAGAACCCATCAGTAGTGTGCTCGTACGCTACTGACCTATTGTGTGGATAGGACCAACAACTATGGACTCCTATGAATTTTACTCTGAGAGTTTCAACACTTATCGGGACTGATTGTGGGCATAATCAGAAGTTTATCACTATTTGGCCTATTGGTTTTGTGATTGAAAGTCAAATTAGCCATATATAGGCTCATTTAAATGTGCAGCAGCTGTATAACCTCATGTGAAACAGACATCGATTAAGGAATCAGTATCGGTAAGCGTATTGATCCCCATGGATACGGGTATCGGTCATATCGCAACAAAAACTATGAAAAAATCACAGGAACAATAGAAACACTGAGCAAATATTTGAATTTTTTGATGAAACCTCAGGACATGTTAGATTAAACACTAATACACACTTGGGAATCTATGATGGTTGGGGAAAGGCCACCCTTATGACATTTGTTGTTGTCTATTGAAACTAAGAAAAAATTATGAAAATCTTGGGAGTTTTTCAATGAAACTTCAAGAAATTATATAATAAGTATCATTACACACCTAGAAACCATTACACATCATTACACACTTATGTATCAGTAGTTGGAAACCAATAGCCCCATGACACACTACCACACAAATCTGGAACTTTAAACATTAGAAGATGATAAAAACACTACACATTACACAATAAAGCTACAAATCCACAAAGTTAAAAATGACAAACAAGCACCCATGACACAAATCTATAACCCAACAAAATTGTCAAATATAGATAATCACATTTAGCCAATGGCCGTACAAAGTATAAACAAAAGTACAAGAGGGAAACTGCCATTTTTGCTGTAATTTTTTGAAATTTTTTTTTAGTTTACTTTTATTAATAATGTTAAATACTTCAAAAAAACAAAAAAAAAAAAAAAACACAGTAGAACTAAGAGAAACATTACAATATATTTCAAAGTGTTCTAAGATGCTTACAATATTTTGAAAATTTTTAGCACTTTCCATCATTTTCATTTACTTTATTATTATAAAAATAAAATAAAAATTCAGAAATGTACCAAATTAACATATGGTGTAGATCATAAGTTGTAGTAACTCATACAAAAAAGCAGACCAACAAAACCCCATTTGGTGTTTTTTTTTTTTTTTTTTTTAATTTCCTTATTTTTATAATTTTCAAAAAAAAAATTATTTTACATCCGAAATTAATTTCCAACTCCATGGAACTATAGATCTACCAAATATGTATAACGTATATAAAATCTAAGATGGTTAGCGTTAAAGATAGAGAACCTACCAAAGTTTTTGACAAAATTTAGGCTCGTGGCTTCAATCCTTTGATCCGGCCCAAATACTTGTTTTCCTTCAAATGGATTAAAATGGAGTCCTAGATTTGGTTAGTAACTTGATCTATGAAAATTTTAAAGAAAAATGGGTGTTTGGAGAGAGAAAGGGGTGGAAATAGAGTTTGGTTGTCAATACCAGTATCATTACAATACTGACCAATACTGACCCAAAAAAGGCCCTTTTATATGTAAAAAATGTATAATATCGATGATACATATTGAAACATTAATACACATAATTTTTAAAATTAGCAGTGGTATCGTATCGGGGTCTAATGATTCAGATACATATCAACTGAAAGTCTGAAACAAACAGATACGTATCGATACTTGATTCCATGGGAATAGATTGAAATTAAATCAAGCCTCTTTTCTGTGTTTGGGTGGACTATGGAGTGAAGCCTTGTGAGAAGTAGCTGTGGTGGTATTGACTTGAATTGACATTCTACGTGACTTCTTGAGCCCTATTGTGTGTGAAATAGGATTGTGCAGCCCTTAAACCAATGTACTCTTGTGGATGGTTGTAGTTGGGTGGGTATAGCCATTAGGAGTATTGTTTTTGTTGATGTCCCAGTTCAACAGCTTCCAATGATATCAATAAAAGCCAACAAATCCCCAATCTAATCTTGGCCTGTGGATCATGATCCCCTAGGGATCATTCAGTCCCTAGGTTGGATCGCCCAATCCATCAATGGGATCATCCAACCCATATAGGCATATATTGCCTTTAAAATCTATAAATTGGTACAAAGAGCCCCACAATGGCCCCTCTGAAAGAAACACCTTTAAATAACCTTAAAAGCTCCTCATATAAGAGGTAAACCCCAAAAAAAACACTCACAACTCTTAGATCTGACCTTATAATGAATGATCCGGATTTGGCTACCAGATTATATAATTTCCATGAAAAAAACACAAAATTTTATAACTGGGGCATTGCCCCCCAGCATTAATACTAGGGGCAACCCCCCCTCCGCTGCCTCTATAATAGCAGGGATCCAAACAAGGCTATATCAAGCTTGACCAACCCATTAGCTAAAACAACAAATAATGTATTATTTTATTTTTTTATCTTTATTTATATGATATTATATATGGTTTAGCTTTTATGCATTAGATGTAATCATATTAGATATTAGAATAAATAAACTACAATCTTAAACTTATACAAGCCTCAAAAACTTGTTCATACATGTATAAAGCACTTAACATGCCTACAATTATGTTCACCATTATTTATATGTTATTGTATATGGTTAGGTTTTTATGCACTAGAAGCAATCATATTGGATGTTTGCTTATGAAATGTACAACTTTGATCTTTATAAATGCTCGTAACAGTGTTTATTCATGTATGATGCACCTGACATACCTAAAAAATATGTTTTTTCCTTTAAACTTGTTATAGAAAGTATTATAAGAATTTGTAGGATTTTTTAGGAATTTTTTTAAATTTATTTTTTTATCTTAGATCAGTGTCGGACCAAACAATCCACACTTGGATCATCCGATCCAGGGCTGGATCAGCCGATCCAATCCAATCTCGAATCAATTTTGAGCCCAAACGATTTGGGTCACCAATCCAAGTTTTTGAACCATGATCCCAAAGGTTAGTGAACAATCAAGCACCATTATCCTTAGTGTAGGAAGGATTAGGGCTACTAGTACAAATGCTCCTATTACATTGATTACAACTGTATAATTTGATGGAAACTTTTTTTTTCTTTTAAATGATCCTAATCAGCCATGCACTTTATTATAGACTAGTGACGTAAAAGTTCCAGGCAAACAAGATCCAACATATTCTAAATGGCATGCAGAGAAAGCTATAGTTATGTCTTGGTTGCTACACTCTTTGCAACCATCAATTGCAAAAAATTACACGTTCTTGGCTACAGCAAAGGATATTTGGGTAGCAGTTAATCAAACTTAATCAAAGAAAGATAATAAAGCCAAAATGCATGAACTTAGGTAAAGTGCGACACAGCTAAGGTAGGGTGATATGTCATTGGCATCTTGTTATTCGACTCGCTATGGATCATGGCAGGAGATCGACATCTATAAAACATTTTAGCCATAGTGTACTCATGAAGCTATTACATACACAAATGAAGTAGAAAAAAGACGCATCTTTGATTTACTAGTAGAGCTTAATTCTGATTATGATCCAATCAAAGTACAAATTCTAGGAAAGGAACCACTTCCTTCCCTGAATGAGGTTTTACTCGTATTTACAACACGAGGAAAATCGTCAAAGTGCCATGTCAACTACTAATACAATTGAGAGATCTGCTTTAGCTACTTCTCTTTGTGGTGGTCGTGGAGGTTCTCGTGGTAGGGGAGGTGGTGGCAAGACTAGTTGGATAAGTCATAGTGGTGACAAGATTGGCTAGATAGATGATGACAAAGATAAATTTAAAGTGTGAACATTGTGGTTGCTTTCATCACACAAGGAAACCTATTGGGATCTACATAGTCATCCACCTCCAAGGAGAGAGAATTCAATAGTAGAGATATTGGCAAAATTGGCCAGTGGTAGTTCTAGGGCAAACTCAGTTGTTGCTTCCTCAAGTGTAGTTTATTTTACTGTTGCTCCTCTTATGGCTTCTTCTGATAATCCTGGTCTCTTCAAGATAGAGGCCTTATGTCAGCTAATGGCACAACTCAAGTCATCTAGTATGGCACCCACCTCCTCCTTTGCTCACTCCAGAACTTCCACTTCGGCTCTCAATGCGTCTATCTCTATTTTGGGTCATTCTTAGATTATATACTGTAGAGCATCTAATCAAATAACCGGTATGGCTTCCATCTTTTCCTCTTACACTATCTATTACGATAAGGATAAGGTTTGTGTTGCAAATGAATCTTATTCTCCCAATGCTAGTAAGAGGAATGTTTTCGTTACTCCTTCCTTATCCTTGTCATCGGTTCTTCATGTACCAAATTTTAAATTTAATCATTTTTCCATCAGTCATCACTAAGACTTTGAATGGTATTGTTACCTTCTTCCATCTTATTGTCTCATTCAAGACTTGTAGACAAGGAGGATGATTGGCAGGGGTCACAAGGAAAGATGTCTCTATCTTTTGGACTCTTCATCACACACAACTTCTTTTATTCAACAGTTATAGTTATCTTAGCACAGCGAAAATAAGCCGGGTTTATAACAATTACTTTAATGGCATCAATGTTTAGGTCACCCATCTTTTTCTACTTTAAAAAAAAAATGTTTCTCCATTTGTTTTCTTATTTAGTTAGGTCCAAACTTCATTGTGAATTTTGTGAGTATACAAAGCATTGTAGATCATCTTATCTAACTAACAGTAAGTACAATACTTTTTTTTCTTGCAGTTCACTTTGATGTGTGGGCTCCAACACCCGTTATGTCTTTATTTGGTTTCTCTTGATTACATTTGTGGAAAATTGTCCTCGTGCTACATGGGGTATCTTTTGAAATCAAAAGTGGGGTCACTATAGTTTTTAAATCATTCCCCAAAATGCTTGAAACTCAATTCAATACCAAAATCAAAATCTTACAATCTCATAATGGAGGAGAATATGTCTTACTGTATTGCCACATATTGGAATGAGCATGGCGTCCTTCATTGAACCGCACATCCGGGCAGTCATTATGGAATAATGCCCTTTAGATAAATGTGTATTTGATTAATTGTGTGTCTTCTCATATTCTTCGTTTCAAATCTCCCATTGAAGTTTTATCTCCTTCTCCTAGCTTGTTTCCTAAATCCCTAACAATTTTTGGATGTGTATGTTTTATTCAAATTTCCAAGAGTGATCATTCAAAATTAAATCCCAAAGCTCGTAAAGTTATCTTCCTAGGGTAATCACCAAGTCAAAAGGGATATAAATGTCATCACCCTTTGACTCAAAAACATTTAGATTCCAAGGTCGATACCTTCTTTTAGTATGTTCCTTTCTTCTCTCCATCCAAGGGGGGCATGATCGAAAACTTTATGTTCTAGATAAAATGCTTTCACCACAAGTTCCTCTTCTAGCTCCACCTTTCAGTTTTGATGGTGACACTCCTTCCAGAGTTGAGGAGGGTGTTTTCAAGGGAGTGATGAGGACATCAGGTCTTGGAGAGAGTTCCAAGTCTACCAGAGGCGACGCAAGAGGGATATGGCCATGTTATGGTTACAATAGGGTCATTCTTTTATTTTACATGTTCTTTTTATTTTATGTTACATGTAATGAAGGTATTTTAGTCCATAGGTGTTATGTAGGGGTATTTTAGTTATTTTTCATAGTTTAGGGTTATTTTAGTCATGAGAGTAGTAGAGAGGGGCTAGTTTTGTCTGACTTCTATTTTGTAACAAAGCCCTGGTCATGGGACTCTATTTATAGAGCCCACAACCAGCTAAAGGATTTTATGCATTGAGAATTGAAAATTGATTCACGGTTTGTCTCTTCCAGGCCTTCTTCTTCTTCCCTCTTTGAATACAAGTGAAAAACCCTAAAACCCTGGAATGGATCTAGGTCTCCACCTAGTTTAATGTTAGTGCTGGAGGCCGCTCCCTTCCCCTTAGGTTAAAGGTCTTCTTTCATTCTCTTTTCTTCTTTATAAATTTTTTAGAAGTTCTTATTGTTGAACAGAGGATTTTTGCATAAGAATCATCACCACAATCCCAACATCAGAGTTTTGCTCAAAACAACTCACTCAAGATCTTCCCAACTACCGGACGACCACATTCAAATCAAAAGGGACAGCTCTAAAATTGTTTTAAAGCAAGTTCAATAAGGAGTTATCAGTTTCAAGCGTGAACAGGGCTGTGAAGCAACTTTGGGAGATTCAACATTATCACCAACTAGCTGAAACTTTTACTAAATTGAAATTTTTATAGGCTACTCCATCCCTGGACGATTCATGTAGTAGCAAACACCCATGGAAGTCTGAAGTTTCAACTGGAGTTTCATGTACTGATACCCAATACCAGACATAATACCTTGTTTGAAGAGATCTTACGAGAATGCATCCCACTTGCAACTAATCCAATTTTTGGTTGGTATAACTACCCTACCCCCCCCCCCCAAAGACCTGTATGATCGTCTTTGTATGCACCATCTGTTGAAAAAACATCACACAAATAAACCCCATTTGGGTTTATTAGTGCCATGCGTGAACAGGTCCTACTGAGCAGATCTTTAAAAAACAATCACCAACTTCTCCATTCATTGGGTTTTGAGAATCTAATCCCCTCTACATGTGAAGGACTCTTGGATGATCCAACTCCTAGCAGCCAACATTCAAAATTTTGAAAATTCAAAATTTTATGGCCATTAGACCTATTCCCAAGCGTGAATACTGCTAAAAAGGGAATTCCAAGAGATTGGCCACTATTCCCACATATAAAAGAGTTAGCACGTGAGGCTTTACCAAGGTGTGCTACACCCTTGGGCGATCCAGCCTAGTAGGCCCCACCTGAGAAAAATAATATAATAATAATAATATTTTTTTTTAGGTTGACAACAATGGTATAAGAAATAAAATTTTCAAAATTCTAGATTCAAGCTTCTTGAGCCTGGATATTGATAGCAAACATCTTCAACATCACTTAGGAAGCATTCGACATCAGATTCAAGTATTCTTTCTCCTATTTGGTTCTCTTTTCAAATTTCTGACAGTAGGCACTTTTGGCATGTTGTAACATATGGTCTAGACCTGAGTTTATCATCTCCTAGCCTAAACAGAACCCGAATACAATATTCTATTTGTCTAAATACACTATTAAACCCATCTCTAAACCTCTCAAATCATTCCTGGAATTATTTTTCCCATTTCTCAGATTTTTTGGCTTAATTTAAGCACTTTTCTAATTTGACCAACGCTAGCCTCATCACTAATTTTTTTGTATGTTCTTGATAATCCAAGCATGTTAATTAGGTCTTCACTCGTTTATTAATTTTTGTAAGCCCTAATTCTTTATTACATATGAACCTAATTTGAATAATAGCCTGAATTAACATGTGAACTTGCGAGTAGGAATCTTGTTTATTTTTTTTAATACTTTATCAATTTTATTTCTATCTCTTGAGTACACTCACTATCTTACATGCATGCTGCATCAGGGAGAGCATTGTGTTAGCAAGTATGAGGTTATTTTTGCAACAAGGCATATGCATACGAGGGTTATATACGCCACTCATATGTATGGGTATTTTTGTCCGTTATAAAGTACATATAAATAGTACATGTCGTATGGGGAAGAGGATACACCAATGACATTCATTTTTCTTCTTCTTCTCCTCTCTTTTTCTTCTTTTTTTCCATAAACAAGATTTACAACTTGGTATCAAAGTCAAGCAACCATCTAGCACCAAAGGGGGCTTTTAATGTAGTCCATACGTCAGGGCTGATGTCAACGTCCGTATGATGTCAGACCTCGAGAAGGATGTCATTTGGATCGTGGTGACCTCCTACGATTTATGATCATTTTTCCCAATTTTTTTATGAAAGGTTTTGTGTTTGGCATCGAAACCCTTTTTTTGTCAAATTTGTACAATCCGATCAATTAAGGAGTTTTTTAATTGATTGAAAGCAACATGTTAGGTCGTTTTTGGATCTCCAATCTATGGGAAGTGGTTTGGAGTGATTTAGTCCAAATTTGAGAAAATTGTCATAATTTTGGGGTTTCCATATAACGCCTAGATATGAAATCGTGCTTGGGAGGTTGGTTTTTTGCTCAAAAATTCTTTGTTGTGCAATTTTTTTTTGTTTTTGGCAGATAATTGTTCGATTTCATCTCACCTACATGATTTCTTAAATTTAAATACCTTCAATCTATGTTCTTGAAAACTTTCGAGTGGCCAAGCCTACTTGTGAAGCCATACAAGTGTGCTCTTAATCCCTTGAATGGATAGCTTGTTGCATATCCAAAATTTGTGTTATTGTTAAGACATGTGTAGGTCTTCAGCAACTATTTAAGGAACTCGTGTTCTTCTTCAGGTATTGTGTTCAGTTAGAAGATGTCGGAAGTAAGTCAAAATATTGTCACATCTCCAAGCAATGATGGGGGTAGCCTTGGTGGAATAATGAATGAATCTCTCAACTCACTTATTACTACAATTCGTCTAAATGGCACGAACTTTCTTGCTTGGTCTCAATCCGCCAAACTCTATATCATAGGAAAAGGTAAAAAAGCATACTTATCAAATGCCACAAAGATGCCTACATCCACTAATCCAACGTTCGAAAAATGGGAGGCCGAGAATGCTATGGTGATGTCTTGGCTCTTGCACTCTATGCGGCCTCATATCTCCAATAATTATTTGTTTTTGCCTACAGCTAAGGCAATCAGGGATTCTAAGACTAAGATTTACTCGAAACATGGGAATAAGGCTCGTATGTATGATCTTCATCAGAAGGTTGCTAAATTGAGACAAGGTGATCAGCCTCCTGCGGAATACCACTCCACTTCGTTCCCTATGGAAGAAATCGACTTCTACAAAAAATTTAGAGCTCAATGCACTAAAGATACAGCTCTATACAACAAGGAGGTGGAAGAGAGACTCAAATCTTTGAATTCTTAGCTGGCTTACATCCAGACTATACGCCTATGCGTGTTCTGATCTTAGGCAAAGATCCACTCCCTTCACTCGATGAAGTTTTCTCATATCTTCCCCAGGAGGAGGATCGACGACATATCATGCCTCCTGCTCCACAGACGATTGTTGATTGTTCTACTCTAGTGACTAATTCCCAATGTAGTGGATGTGGGTTCTCCTAAGGTCGTGGTGGTGGAGGCCGTGGAAGTACCTCTATCGATGATAGAGACAAATTAAAATGTGAGCATTGTGGTAGGTTGAGGCACACCAAAGAAACATGTTGGAATCTTCATAATCGCCCTCAACAAGATATTCACGGTAGATCGCAATGTGGAGATTTGAGTGATAGAGGTGGCTTTCTACCTCAGACCAAATCAAGTGCACATTCGGTTATCTCATCCACAAGCTCAGATGTTGCAATAGTATCCAGTCTAGATAGCGTTGCATTCACCAAAGACCATGTTGATGCGCTTCGTCGGTTTATGGCCAACTTAGATGTCTCTACGTCTGCTACATCCACATCATCATTTGCTTAATCAGGTACACATGTTTTTGCTCTAAGTATGTCACTCTCTACATCTGGCTCATCCTAGATCATTGATTCAGGAGCTTCAGACCACATGATAGGTAATTCCACATAATTCTCATCATATAACGTTTGTTCTAGACAACAAAAACTTCGAACTGCAAATGGATCCCTATCCTTATTGCAGGAAAAGAGTCCACTATTACACCCACCATGAGTTTGTCATCAGTTCTTCATATCGTTAACCTTGCTCTAAACTTGATGTTTGTTAGTCATATTACCAACTCTCTTAACTGCAGTGTCACCTTTTTTCCTTCTTTTCGTTTGTTTCAGGATTTGGCGACGAAGAAGATTATTGGTAGAGGACCTGAGGGAGGACTATATTGCTTAGACATGGATCTTTCTATAGTACCTCCTGTGCCGCAGTTGGAGTCACCAACATTAGTTTTAGTTCATGGTGATCGCTCTCATCTATTACAGTGGCATCACAGGTTTGACATCCTTCACTGTTTACCCTAAAAAAAAATTCCTTTGTTTTCGTCTTTTTCCTCTAAGGACCTTACTTGTGATGTTTGCGAGTTGGCAAAACATTATTGTAGTTCTTATGTCTTGAGTAATAATAAAAGTGTCTCCTTTTTCTGTGCTGCATTTTGATGTCTAGGGTCCTGCCCATGTTACTTCTCTGTTTGGTTTTCGCTATTTTGTTACTTTTGTTGATGACTTTTCCAAGACTACTTGGGTCTACTTACTAAAATCAAAGAGTAAAGTATTATCTGTTTTCCAAGTTTTTCATAAGATGGTAGAGACACAGTTTGATACTAAGGTAAAAATACTTCAATTTGATAATGGTGGAGAGTATATGTCTTGTGCCTTCTCTTCCTACTTAACTACACATGGAATTATACATTACACTACATGCCCCCACACTCTAGAGCAAAAGAGCATTGCAAAGAGGAAAAATCGTCACCTTCTTGAAGTTACTCAAGCTCTGCTTTTCCAAATGAGGGTTCTAAAGGTCTTTAGGATTGATGCACTTTTAACTGCTATTTATCTCATCAATAGACAACTTACTCGCATTCTTGATTTTAAATGTCCGCTCCAAGTCTTGTCTCCTCATTCTCCTTAATTTCATATTCCTCCTAAGGTATGCAAGTGTGTTTGCTTTGTACATGTTCCTAAGATAAATTGGTCTAAACTTAGACCGAAGGCGGTGCGGTGTTTTTTTCTGGGTTATGCCACTAATCAAAAAGGATACAAATGCTGACCCTGCATCTCGAAAGTTGTTTGTGTCTTTGGATGTGACTTTCTTTGAATCTGGTCCCTTTTTCTCTCTTAGTCAGACTTATCCTCAGGGGGGGCAAGAGCTACGGTAACATTGATGGTGGTGATGATGAGTCTCCACATCCAGCTCCACCATATGTGTTTGATTATGGTAGAATTAATCCAAAAGAACATGGTGACAAGGGGGAGACTTCAGATAACACGTTAAATGCTCAAGAACAAGTTCAAGTTCCATCTCAGGGGGAAACAGGAGGAGAAGTGTCAAAAGAATTACAAGTATATGAAATGAGGAAAGGGAAAGTCTCTACTCCTCATGTTCCTCAATCGTACTCTTCGCCATCATCTCCTGATCAAGGTAACTTTCCCCCATCTGATTTATATCTTCCTATTGCTCATAGAAAATGTGTGCATACATGTACTCAACACCATATTTCTAATTTTGTATCCTATGATCATCTTTCCTTCAAGACCAAGGTGTTTGATATGTCCTTGTCTTCTATTTCTATCCCTCACAGTGTGTCTGATGCCCTTGCACAAAAGCCATGGAAAGAGGTTATGATTGAAGAGATGACTGCATTGGAGAAGAATGGAACATGGGAGTTGGTGAAACTTCCACAAGGAAAAACTACTGTTGCTTGTAAGTGGGGTTTCACAGTGAAACTTCCACAAGGAAAAATTATTGTTGGTTGTAAGTGGGTTTTCACGATGAAACTCAAACCAAATGGAACTGTTGATAGATACAAGCCAATGTTGGTTGCAAAAGGGTATACTTAAACCTTCAGGATAGATTACCAGGATACCTCTGCCCCTACTGCAAAATGAACTCAGTAAGAGTACTGATATCAATGGTAGTAAACAAAGGATGACCGCTCTTACAGTTGGATGTGAAAAATGAATTCCTGCATGGTGAGTTATAGGAGGAAGTTTACATGAAGAACCCTATAGGCTTTCAACATCCCATGACTAAAGGCAAAGTGTGTAAATTGAAAAAAGCACTCTATGGGCTAAAACAATCACCAAGAGCAAGGTTTGAGAGATTTAGTGGTGTAATAAAGGGAAGAGGGTACACCCAAAGCCAAGCGTATTATACTCTCTTCATCAAACATCAGAATAATGGTCTCACTACCCTTATAGTGTATGTCGATGACATTGTTGTGACAGGAGATGATCATGATGAAGATGACCAGTTAAAGAAGTATTTAAGTCAATAGTTTGAGATAAAAGATCTAGGTCACTTACACTATTTCCTTGGGATAGAGGTACTACGATAAAAAAAATGAGTGTTTCTATCTCAAAGGAAGTATGTGCTAGATCTACTAGAGGAGGTTGGAATGCTGGGATGTAGACCATGTGATATGTCTATTGATCCCAACTACAAGTTGGGAAAAGTTGATGAAGAGCGTCTTCTTGATATTGGGAAATATCATAGACTAATTGGGTAGTTGATATATCTTTCTTTGACCAAACCAGACATTTCATATGTTGTGGGATTTGTTAATCAATTCTTACATGCACCTACTACTGTCCACTTAGAGGCGGCATATAGAATTTTGAGGTACCTAAAGAAGAATCCTGGTATGGGACTGTTATACAAGAAAAGTGATAGTCTTCGAGTTGAAGCATACACTGATGATACATTGCTAGTTGAGGGTTACATTGATGTTGATTGAGCCGGATCTATCACAGATAAAAGGTCAACCTCAAGGTATTGCACCTTTGTTAGGGGAAATTTTGTTACATGGAGAAGCAAGAAGCAACCAATAGTAGTTTGATCAAGTGCAGAAGCTGAGTTTCGTTCAATGGCTAATGGCATATGTGAGTTATTGTGGATTCAAGGTATACTCCTTGACTTAAGGCTCAACATTCGGGCACTTATGCGACTCTATTGTGATAACAAGGCAGCTATTAGCCTATTAGCATAGCTTATGATCCGGTCCAACATGACCGAACAAAACAAGTTGAAGTTGATCGTCATTTTATCAAAGAGAAGATTAAGTCCAGACTCATTTGCACACCTTATGTGAGGACAGGCAACCAACTTGCTGATTTTTTACAAAAAAACTTATCTTCTCAGTTTTGTTCTATTGTATCCAAGCTTGGCATGCAAAATGTGTACATGCCAGCTTGAAGGGGAGTGTTAGCAAGTACGAGGCTATTTTTGTAATAAGGCGTATGCATATGAGGATATATACACCACTCATATGTATGGCTATTTTTCTCTATTATACAGTACATATAAATAGTACATATCATATGGGGAAGAGGATACACCAACAGCATTCATTCATTCATGGGGAGAAGTGTATTGAACCAACAGAAGTCCCAAGTGTTAAGCAAGCAAGCAAATAAAAAGATTGTTTAGGTGATGTTCGTGTAACCCATCCAGAGTTATCACAACCATCTCCTCAAGGTGACATCTCTTCTCTTAAACATAATCCTAGTACTTCTGATGATCTTATTGCCTTCAAAAAAAGAACTTTTTCTTGTACTCATCATCCTATATCGAACTTTGTTACATTAGATAAATTATCATCGCTTTATCATGTTTTCATTGCTACTTCATCTTATATTTCTATGCCTCATAGTATTGCAAAGCCTCTATCTCAAAACCATTGGAAAAAGGCAATGGAAGGGGAGATAGATGCACTTGAAAAAAAAATGAAACATGGAATCAACATGGGATCTAGTTGATCCTCCAAATGGCAAGAAGATTGTAGGGAGCAAATGGGTGTTCACAATAAAGCTGAAACAGGATGGATCCATTGAGAGGTATAAAGCTAGATTGATGGCAAAATGGTATAGTCAAACTTATGTTATTGATTACCAAAAAACATTTACCCTAGTTGTTAAAATGAATTATATTCGAGTTTGGTTATCACTAGCAGCCAATCAAGAATGGCCCCGATTTTAGCTTGATGTTTTTTTATAAGAATTAAAATAAGGGGAAAAGAGGGGGGATAAGGAGTCCACCCCAAACAAAAGACAACAAAACCGAAGGGGGAAACAACTACTTAAGAAAATTACAAGCCAATGGCAGACTTCCAATGCCGAAGAAGACCTCTATGGTCATTATCACACTCCTCACACCTCTCAGCCCAAAAAAGAAATAAGGACTTAGCTCTTTTGTGCACTTAGAGGGAAGGAAGGCTGCATTGTCAAAAACTCTTTTGTTCCTCTCTTTCCAATGGACCAACACACCGCTGCAGGGACTAGGCGCCAAACCTGACAGCCCTTAAGGTTCAAGGATGAAGTCCGCCACTAGATAAAAGAGTAGGAATATCCGACAACATCACCCAGGACAGCCCAAAAGCTTGGACCATTGCATTCCTAACCTCCGCCACAAAAAGACACTAAATAAGGGTATGAGAAATTGACTCTCCATCTCCAAAGCAAAGCAGACAGATATTTGGAAGATACATCCCTTTGCGATTGAGATTGTCAATAGTGGAAATTTTGCCCAAGGAAGTAGTCCACAAGAAGAATTGGACCTTTAAAGGGGTCAAATGGAACCAGATGTCCCTCCAAGGGATATTGAAGACCCGCGAGGACTCAATGAGGCTAGAACAAGATTTCACTGAAATGGAGACCGATTGATTGATGTTGGCAAATATCAAAGATTAGTGGGACGACTTATATATCTCTCTTACCCGACAAGATTTTACCTATGTAGTTAGTGTTATCAGTCAGTTTATGTACATCTGGAGGTAGCTTATCAGGTTCTTCTCTATTTAAAAGGAAAACTAGGGGTATATTATATGCTAGAAGCGGACACCTTCAAATAGAGGCTTCTACTAATGTTGACTGGGTAGACTCACTTTCAAACTGGTGGTCTACTTTTGTTTACTGTACTTTTGTTGGTGGAAACTTAATTACGTAGAGAAGCAAGAAGTAAATTATTGTTGTTGGGTCAAATGTTGAAGCGGAGTTTTGTGCATTGGCTCATGTGAACTCCTGTGATTAAGAATTCTCTTGAAGGAACTTCATTTTTTCTCTCCAGGACCAATCAGTTTATACTGTGACAACAAAGCCAAATCAGTATTGCTCATATCCAAGTTCATCATGATTGCACCAAGCACATTTAGGCTAACCAACATTTTATAAAGGAGCAAATCAAATGTGGGAACATTTCCATTCCCTATATGAAGACTAAAGATTAGTTGAAGGCAATCCTCATTAAAGGTCTAAGTGGACCTCTTTTTCATGGTATTGTATCCAAGGTATTTATATATCTACATACCAGCTTGAGGTGGGAGTGTAGAAGGATTTAATGGGTGCTTTATATGTGTACGAAGGGTGATGATATATATATATATATATCGCATGGTTAGTATGGATATTTTTTGTATCTCTAAGGCATGAAAGGTATCATACCATTCTACCCTAATCAAGTAGGATACATACCTACCGTATGGAGTTGAGATACTCTCCCATATGATTAACTCCTTATCTCTTCTTCTTCTTCTTCTCCTCTTCTTCTCTTCTTCTTCTTCCTTCAAACCCTACAACAACAACTATGTATAAGGTGAGGTATACTTGAATCCCTTCTAAAAAGCCAGATGTCGGAGAAAGATACAAACACACCCAATGATTCTAGAAGGAACAAAAAAGGAGGATGATATCATTTGAGGAGTTGTTTAATGGTTTAGAAAACATGAGGGTATGCAATTAATAAGATATGTTGGGAGTTAACATTGCTTCAGACCAAGAACATTTTGGGACATTAGTACCTAGGAGTGACATTGTTACTTCCAAAAAATTGATACACAAAACACTCAAAGAGTTTTAAGTTTTAACCATCCAATTGATCAAAACCTTTTTTTTCAAATTCAATTGATGATTATATAAAACCATCAAAACTAGTCCAAAAAATTCTGAAAAGAATCACTGCGATTCCCAAAAAAATCTTCACTGATCCGTTATAGATTTCTGCTCATGGGATTAGGACGGTCGGCATGGCTGCTAACGTGAACCATCTAGCCGAATGACATCCACAGTCCCCAAATTCAGATTTTTATTCATTTGATCACGGGTAGTCTTTCTTGGTCAGAATTTGGCTCTGATGATAGAAATTAAACCCTAGATTATAGAAGAAGAAGAATAAAAAGATGAGAGAATAGTTTGATTGTGTGTACCACCCATGACCCCTAGTACTCCTTTTGTTACAGAATATAATGGATGACTTAAATACCTCTATGGAAATAACATTATAACCCAAAGAGACATGAAAAGAGAAAAGCATTAATCTACTTATATAACAATCACTTCCAAGGAATGCCCTAGCATAAGAGCAAAACAACGAATTTTCTGGATTCATGTTTAAAGGGTTTGAGGAAGGTTTTACACTGGCTGTCTACCTGCGCAATCATCCTCCCTTATCTGGGGGTTGAAACCAGCAATGAAAAAAATATAAAGGATTTCAATACAAACACTAGCGGACTTTCTCAGTTAAAGATAATTTTAAATTTCTAATGCACCAATAGAACACCCAATATCACTTATATAGGTGTACATCAACAAATTTCTCCATCTCATGCAAATAGCATGCATTTGCCTTCATTGAAATTGTTTGCAAGCTCGTTCAGGACTCAAATCCCTGATTACCAACCATCTTATCAAGTATAAACTGCCTCTCGACTCCAACAAAGCTTCAATTTGGTATTTCTTTGGTTTTCTAGTGTGTGTTTTAGTCGTGTCCATTGCCAACCATATTCTTATTTCACATAAAACCACATAACAACTGTGCAGTTTCCAGCCATTGCCCATCAACCTTGTAATGACAATTTTCCAGTTCGTATCAGCCCCACTCCATCCAATAGTTTGATTTAAGTCACACAATTGTATGGAAAATATTGACACAAACAATAAAGTACTATTTAAAAAAATATAGAAAACATAATATATATATATATATATATATATATATATAGAGAGAGAGAGAGAGAGAGATGGATAAATTTACAGAAACAAAAAATAAAAAATAAAAAAAAATACAAATGTAAGGACAATATCAGGAGATAAAGCAAAGTTTACACTTCTAATTTCACATTTCAATAGCAAATAATGATTTATTAGGCATTTAAACTAAAATAATGAGCTTCAACTACAGGAATGTTCATACATGTGAGACACATTGTCATCCATCCAGCGATCCAAATTTTCACTAAACTTCCTTAAAACTGGAGGGTACCTCTTAACTTATATTCCAAAGACAGGATTATGCCATATAGAAGTGACTAGAAACATTGCAACTATTCAAAATAAGTAAAATCTTCATATGAATACACCACATAAAACACCCCCTCCCCCAGGTAATGAATTGCTTACAAGCCAAAAGAAAAATGTCATTCCACCACTGTTATCAATTTTCTTTTTTACTTAGGACTACAATTAAGTACAGAGATGATTGTAGAGAAAATTTAATATAAAACAATAATGCACAAATTTAAACAATTATTCCAGCACTTATTAGAGCAAACCTCTTCTTTTCCATCATCTTCATGATCAACTTCATTTTTCTTTGGCAAACAAGTGTCTGCAACTGTCATAGGCAAAGGTCTTGGAAGAAGCTTTACACCTTCCCCAAACTGAGGCTGCCAAAAACAAATTCATAAGTGTTAAAAAAACAAAATATATTATTTTGGGGGCAGGTGGGAACACTCTGCTTAGTGCTTACTCCTTGAACTGTACTAAGAAAGTAAAACTAGAGGTTTCATCTATTTCAATCACAAGGCTAATGTCCCATTTGGAACAGGTTCAACTCATTGGACCAGTCGAAGACAAACATCTAGGTGTAGACTTGCAGGTGATTCACTAGATATGCAATTTATGAAATGTGTAACATACTCATGCACAGATGCGTGCAAAATACAGACACATGAAAGAGGAAAAAAGAAATGTGGAAGCATTAAAAATGTCAAGATAAGGGGAAAAATACAAAAGGAAAAACAGGATAAATTCTTTTATGACACGCAAGGCTACCCACCTATCCGATGGCTTAACGATAATTTTTTAATGCATCAGTTTGTGTAGAATTTATGAAGGCCAAGCTATCTGAGAGATTAACATTGATTACTGAATCTAATTTAGTATCGTATAATTCCAAAAAGCAGATAACAGTGCTTCAAAAAATTGGGTTTTATGTGCAAATGAATGTTGGAGATGGGTAGGGAAACAATTTTTAGATCCTGGTGAATCATAACTACACTTTGTCACCACAAATTTTAGCCAAGAAAGCTATGGTTACTAAAGTTTACTTATTTTTCGTTCAAGAACTCTAACCCAAGAGTGAGATAAAGTTCCGCAAAATCGCACTTCACTAATGTTTTAAGTCCTTCACAGTAATAGTTCAACTACTTGGTAAGGGTAAAACATATTCAGACCATAGTTACCAGAGCGAGAAGCGAAAGCGGGAAGTGATGTGAAAGTGAGAAGCGGGAAGTGATGTGAAAGTGAGAAGTGGGAAGTGAGGCTTATTAAATCATTGGGAATCGAGAAGCGATAATCAATTAAGAAGCGATTGGGGAAGCAATCAAAAAGCGATTAGGAAGTGATTGTGGAAGCGAAATATATATATATATATATAAAATACTAATAGAAGTAAATAACTAAATCTACAATCAATAGGTACAATTACAATGAGTAATATAACAATTAGTTACAATGAATAAATACAACTACAGTACAATAAAGTGAATAACATCAACATGGTAATAAACAAACCTAAAATTATAGCTATTATAATATGCAAGTAACAAAGAATCAAGGCATAAATATGCAACTAATTACGAACAAAAATAACTAACAATCATGATTATTTTATTGTGTACTTGAACCATATATGCATTGGAACTATAGCAATATCACATAGGCCTTAGCTTAATACTAATTTTTACAATATATTGCTTGCTTACCTATTTGGCTTTTTGGTTACAGGTTTTACTAAATTGCTAAAATAATGAAATTTATTTGTATTTGGTTAGTTAATTGCTAAAATAATTGAACTAGTGGATTTTTGTGTGTGTAAATAAAGCTTCTCTATTCGATTCTTCCGCTCCCCCAAACGCTTCCCACGCTTCTTAAAATACATTTTCACGCTACCTAAAATGCTTCATCACGCTTCCGCAAAGTTGGGGAAGCCAAATCGAATTAGCTTCCCCAACGAGCTTCCTAGGAAGCGAGCTTCACACCCTAAATCAAGCTTCCCTGCAACTATGATTCAAACTATCCAAAAACCATAGAAACACCTAGAGGAAATTGTTTAGTCAAAAAGTAATAAAAAATAAACTAATGAGAGATTATAACAGCCCAAGTAAACCTAGCATCCAAACAGCCCATCCAAGTTACCTTAACCCAATGCCCAATCATCTAGCCCATGATCCATTTACCCAGCCCATTTACCCATGACCCATTCAGCCATGCTCTATTTACCCATGATTCATGACCCATTTACTTATAACCCACCTACCCATTTACCTAGCCCGCAAGTCAAGACTTTCCAACTTCCCCTTAAATGTTATTTATTAGTATTTAGTGTAAAGAAAGTGGGCCTATTTATTACATGTTGCTATTTTTTTATGTACTTTTTGTTTTCCCATGATAGTGGGTTTTGTAGGATAGTTGTCTTGTTTTCTATATATTCTAAAGAAAAGAAATGAAAAAAAAAGACTTTTTGATTGCCAATTTTTCCATCCATTGTTGTGTGCATGAGAACTTCTCTTATTGTGTTGAGTGTGTTGGTGTATATAAGTCTATATGGGCACAATATGTAAGGGTATTTGAGTACAATGTTCATGAGTGGCATACTTTTAAATACTCAATGTAATGTCTCTAATATCTTTTTTAATAATACATTCATACATATGAGGGAGTAACACAATCTCATACGATTTCCTCCTTTTCTCTCTTCTTCTTCCTCCTTCATTCTACAAACTCCACTTGATACAACACTTTAATCAAACAAATTTACTTGGTATCAAAGCCGGGTTCCTTCAGATCCAAGGTAGAAGAACCTTTACAGCGCACTAGGAGTCGTTGCTGATGCTATCAGGTCGTACGGATGATGTCACCATCCATACAACATAGTAGGTGAGTGACGAAATGTGTCATCCTCAATAGCCAGTGTTTTATCATGATTTGTGGTGGTATTCCTTATTCGATATGAGGTTGTTTGATATTTTTCATGCATTTTGCAATATTTTCTGAGAATTTTCTCAAATCATGCAACCAAATTGTTTTTGCTAGTCAATTTGGTATGGATCAGGTCTCTTACATTATTTGTGACTGTTTGTCTCAACTTTCATTCCATTCTATGGTATTTTGAGCTTGCTATGATGATTTTACCAAACTATATTTGCTGTTGGCCATACATTTCTTTATTTTTGCTCAAAATTTCTAGTTTTCGAGGGACTTGTATTCTATTCTATAGGTGGTACGCAGGACCTATAAGGGTTGTGTGGTCTTGGACAGTATGTTCCTTGTTCGAGGCCTTGTTTCTATGTTTGAGGCCCTTTTCATGCTTCTCTACATGCACAGCCTCAACCGTGATTGTTGGTTTCTATTAGACTCTCTCACTCAGGCTTACTACATCAATATATGATGTTTTGTTTGCCTTCTTGGTTGCTGCGTGTTTCATTTGAGCTCCTTTTTTAGTGTTTTTGAAGGTCTATGTGCACCTTTTATTCTGGTTCATTATAGCTTGGGTCTGCTAGCTGTGTGGTTGTTTTTTGCTTCTGTTGGCTGTTCTTATGACCTTGAATAGTGTGATATGTGGGGCTGTTTATGCCATTGACCTTGAATAGGGTTTGGATACATCATATGTTGCTCATTTGTCTTTTGGTTGCGACTCCGCTAGTGATCCTGTAGACTGTAGTAGTCGTGTGAGGTGGTTTTTCGTTTGGAAGCTATGTTCATCTTTCTTCAGCAGAGTTGGTGTTTGTTGTAGTGTGTGGCCTGGTTGAAGTGTTTCAAGTGGTTCTAGCCTTGTGTGGTGGCATATAGCAACTGTATTTCTTCTGTTTTTTGGCCTTTTGTTACTTCAGAATATGAGTTATATATGATTGGTGTTTAACTTAGGCTTGTTTGAGGTGCTTTCAAGATCTGGTTGTTATTGCTTGTTGGTGAGAGTTGTTCTTGGTGTGGCCATTATTTGGTGTTGCTGATTTGTGGTTGTTCTATACGGAGTCTCATGGCACAGTTTTGACATGATTGTGCTCTCTCTGCATGTTCCGAGACTTCAGTCTCTTCTCATTATGTTTTGCCCCAACATCCTTGGATTATTGATTCTATGGCCTCATCATATGACCGGTACGTCTAGCCCCTTTTCTTTGTACCATGTTGCTTCAGGTAGAGATGAGGTACATATTGCCGATGGTTTGTTATCTTCTATAACTGATACTAGTTGCATTCCTCTTACATCTTCCTTATCCTTATATTTTGTATTTTGTGTTCCTAATTTTCACTTGAACCTTGTTTCTATTAGTCATATTACCAAAGCTTTGAATTGTAGTGTTAGTTTTTTTCCTTTCTATTGTGTTTTCGAAGACTTGGAGACAGGGAAGACAATTGGTGAAGGCCATGAAGATTAGGGGTTATATCTTATGGATGGTTGTTTATATGTTGCCTCTACAACTCAGCAAACACCATCTTCCTCCATTCCAGTTCAGTAGTCTTCCTCACTTTCTATTCCACCTTCTTTCTCAGCGTGATCAACTAATTTTATGGCATTCTCATCTTGGCCATCTCTCATTTCCCACATTACGTGAACTCTTTCCAAGCTTATGCTCATCTATTTCAGATTTCCACTACGAAACCTATGAGCTGGCCAAGCACTATCATTCCTCTCATTCCTTGAGTATGAGTCAGTCCTGTTCCATTTTCTCTTGTTGATTCTAATATCTGGGGACCTACTCATGTTACCTCTCTATTGGGTTTTTGTTGTTTTATAACTTTTATTGGTGATTACTCCTATGCTTCTTGGATTTACCTGTTAAATCCAAAATGGGGTGTTTTTTGCCTTTTAATTGGTTCATAAGTTAGCTGAAACTCAAATTGACATTAAGCTCAAGGTTCTTTATTCTGATAATGATGGAGAATATATGTCTCATGTTTTTTCCTCTTATTTCTCTCAGTATAGTATCTTCCATCAAACTACTTGTTCTAGTACTCTTGAGCAAAATGGGGTTGCTGAGAGAACAAACCGACTTCTCCTTAAAATCACTCAAGCCTTGTTTTTTCATATGTATGTTCTCCAGATTTTTAAACTGATGCTTTTCAGACTGTAACTTACTTGATGAACCATATGCCTTCATGTATCTTGGAATTTAAACGTCCCCTTGAGCTTCTCTCGTGTTTTACTCTTAGATCATCCATTCCTCCCAAGTGTTTGGTTACATATGTTATGTCCATATTCCTAAATCTAATCTTTCCAAGCTAGACCCCAAGGCTCTTAGATGTATCTTTCTTGGGGATGCTCTGAATCAGAAGGGATACAAATGTTATCATTCATCTACTCGGAAGCTTATTGTTTCCATGGACGTCACCTTTCATGAGACTATTTCCTTCTTCTCCTAGCTATCCGCGTCTTCATGGGGACAAAACATGGTGTATGTGAAGATGAGGCTATTCTTCCTCTCCATGTTCCTTCGTATTTCTTTGATGTTGATGGATGTCATAAAAAGAGGGAGCAAGAGACTGCTCCCAAGGACGTAGATCTCACTCAAAAGAAATGATGGGTGAAAGATTTTACTCATGTGTTTGTTAAAAAACAGACATAAGGGTGCTTTAGCTCTCATGTGCCTCTCCAACAAGTCGCCTCCTCTTTAGGTATTGCTCCCTCTATACATGCTAATGATTCTCATTTTCCCATTTCCATTAGAAGGGGTACCCATGCAACCATGCTTGCACTCAACACCCCATAGCTAACTATGCGTGCCATGACTCTTTTGTCTCTTGAGTTCAGAGCTTTCTCTACCTCTTGTCCTCTGTTTTTGTTCCAAGAAGTGTTTCACAAGCTCTATCCCATCCTTAATGGCGAAAGGAAATGGTGGAAAAAATCCAAGCACTTCAAAAAAATAAGACATGGAAAGTTGTTGATCTCCCAAGAGAAAAGGAGCCAGTGGGTTGCAGATGGATATTTTCAGTGAAGCTCCAACCGAATGGCACTGTTGAACGATATAAAGCCAAGTTAGTAGCAAAGAGATACGCTCAGACTTATGGGATTGATTACCAGGAGACTTTTGCTTCAGTAGCAAAGATGAGTTTTATTAGTTACTTGATCTCAGTTGCTGCAAATTAAGGTTAGTCATTGTTTCAACTAGATGTCAAAAATGCATTCTTTCATAGAGACCTTGAAGAAGTCTACATGAGATTACCTTTTGGTTTCTAGCAATCCACAGGTAAAGGGAAGGTGTGCTGCCTAAAGAAGGCATTCTATAGCCTCAATAAATCTCCTCGAGCATGGTTTGAGAGATTCAATGTGCTATGCTCAAGAATGGCTATAGACAATGCCAAGTTGACCATACTCTCTTTGTAAAACATTAGCAAGGAAAAGTTATAGTCCTTGTTGTCTATGTTGACAACATTGTGGTTATGGGTGATGATCATTGTGAGATCAATCTAAAAGTTTTTCTTGGGAAAGAGTTCAAAATCAAGGATTTGGGGCTTCTCCAGTACTTCCTTGGAATTGAAGTTACTAGATTCAAGGATGGTCTCTTCTTATCTCAACGCAAATATGTATTAAATCTCCTTCAAGAGACTCTAGGATGCTAGGGTGTAAAACTTATGACACACCCATTAAATCTAACCACCACATGCAGGCAGATGAGGACCACAAACTTATTACTATTGGATGTTACCAGAGACTTGCAGGGAAGCTTATTTATCTGACTCTAACTAGGCTAGATATTTTTTATGTAGTTAGAGTGATCAGCCAATTTATACATGCTCCCACAACCAGACATCTTACGGCAGCATACTACATAGTTTGCTCCTTAAAGAAGAGCCCTAGTCAAAGCCTCCTATATTGTAGAAGACATAATCTTCGAGTTAAGGCTTTCACTGATGTAGATTGGGCAAGATATATAGATGATAGAAGATCTACTTCTGATTATTGTACCTTCATTAGAAATAACCTTGCTTCTTGGCATAGCAAGAAATAGTCAGTTGTAGCCATGTCAAGTGCAAAGACAGTTCCGAGACCATGACACATGGGATTTTTGAGATGTTGTGGATACGTGGCTTCCTAAGAGAGTTGGGATTCCACTCACATGATCCCATGTGATTGTACTCCGATAGTAAACCATTAAAATTTCCCACGATCCAGTCCAACATGACAGAACAAAACATGTCAAGGCTGACAAACATTTCATAAAGGAGAAGTTCTAAACCAAGCAAATTCGCATGCACTTTGTGAATACTGAAGATCAAATAACCGATGTGTTCACTAAAGGATTGTGTAGTCCTAGTTTTGGTAGGATTGTTTGCAAGCTAGGTGCGCACAATATTTACATACTAGCTTGAGGGGGAGTGTTGGTGTATATGAGTGTATATGGGCACAATATGTAAGAGTATTTGAGTGCAATGTTCATGAGTGGTATACTCGTAAATACTCAATGTAATGTCTTTAGTATCCTTTTTAATAATACATTCATAGGTATGAGAGAGTAACACACTCTCATACAATTTCCTCATTTTCTCTATTCTTCTTCTTCTTCCTTCATTCTGCAAACTCTACTTGATACAACACTTTAATCACAAAAATCTACTAAGTGAGTCCCCCTATAACTGTGAGTGATTCCAGCTCCTCCTCCGGTTAAGTGATTTCTGTTACATCAGAATGTAAGGGAATAAACCGAGAATAGTGAAACAAAAGTAGTTGTGATACAAAAACCAGCAAAAGCGCAAAGCATATTGATTGATATGCCACTAAATAGGATTTGAAAGAAAACATTAGGAGTGCTCATGGGTGCATGAAGCATTGTGAAACGAGAAGCGTGAGATCCAAACCATATAGATGGGGTTACAAACCCATCAATTTTCTTGGGAAATATTTTTCTACGTCTATAAGTTACCAAATGCCTTGATTTTGCTATCATTGGCAATTTTATTCAATTAACTATCAAACAAACCAAGATCCTACAACCTAGACATGAGTTGAGAAAGTTATAATCAAGTTAAGGAAGCATATAGGCACATGGTAGAATTTCAATTTGTAGAAAATCAACTCGTGTTTATCAACTTTGGTCCTTGATCTCTAAAAGTTGAATCCTTAGTACTTTTAGACTATTAGTAGGTGTAGGAAAGTCTTCTTTTACAAGTTAATGCAGGGGTATGGGGGTAGGGTTCTTCTATAGTGGGCTAAACAAAGAATAAAACCAATTTTCCCCTGGACATGCGTCAGAATTTTCTCAGATTTTATCGGATGGTTCTGACATACATCAAGGGTCTGTGTTTGAAATTTCGGAAAATTTGGATCAAAATTGAGAGAAATATTCAAATTCAAAGTTTGCTATTTAGATTTAAAACATGAAAACCTTAAATCAGATTTGGAATATTCTCTAATTAATGATGTAAAACAGGGAAATTTTGCAGAGAGTTTTAGGGTTTTAATAGAAGATGATTAGGGGAAAAAACCCCTAAAATTATTGAAGGAAACAAGGTCAATAGATAGGGGCGATTTTCAGTTTTAATAATTTCCCAGAAATTTTCTGGTTTTAATGGCTTATAGAATTCAAATATGTTTCAAATCTTACAGAAGTTCATAAGTAAGAAAGGGTATCTTAAGAATGACAACAAAGGAGAAAATACCTGGTTTTTATGGGGATTAAATTAGTTCCAAACAGCCCGAAGATTTCCACTCGTGTGAGATCATTTTGCTGCCCAGATCTTCAGTTTCTTCTTCTTATGTAATCGTGGGAGCAGCCAAATATTTGCAATCAGAAAACAGAATGGAAATAAGAGAGGAGGGCAAGGTTTAGAAGATACTTAAAGTAGTTGATAGCAGATAGGGGCAAAGAAGAGAAAGAATAGGGTCATTGGGTGGGAGAGAAAGTAAGAGGGAGAGAGGAGATCGATAAGAGAGAAATAGGAGACTACGTCCACGACCCCATATGTTGTCAAAATTCCCACCTTTATTACAAAAGAAAATATCCATAAATAATTAACAAAAAACCCCTTGGCTCTAAGGCCTTATTACAAAAAAAAAAAAAAAAAAAAAAAACTTAAATTTTGTTACCCCACATGCCTATTACCCATTGGAATCTTGAACTTAGGTCTAGACTTCTATATTACGTAGTTCTTTGTCCACCCAATCAAGTGATGCTGCATCAATTCCCTCCTCTTAGAAAAACTCAACTTCATTGAGTTTGGGGGTGGTCCAACAATGTCATCTCCACCATGCAACACACGCTTGATGAAGAAAGATTCCACAGTCTTCTTGAGATTCAAAGTAAGTGAATTCTGCTAGAAACCATCTTCATCTCCCTATTGTGGTGCTTGAAAGTATATGTATTGTTGTACCCACAATGCTATGCTTTCTTGTCAAAAAGTCATGGTCTTCCTAGTAGGATATAACATACTTAGAGGGAAAGAATGTCGCATTGTGCTTGATCCACAAACCTGTAAATAGAATAAGGAGACATCTTTCATAAACTTTTAAACTCATGTTGTTTACCATACCACCTTATACAGATTTGGATGTGGTTCAGCTTTCAAATACAATTTCTTTATAGCATCCGCATATACTACATTAGTTCAACTACCTCCATCAATAACCATGGAGCATACTTGTTCATTGCAACGAACGAGTGTCTGGAATAAACTGCTGCTACGCCAATCTTCTTCTTTTTCTTCCCAAGTAGTCAGAAGAGGGCAGAGTACATAAATGAGTTTATCTTCATCTGGCTCACTACCTTCATCCTCATTGACGTTTTCAGCTTCAAGAATCATGGATTGGGACGGTATGTATACTTCTTCCTCAAGATCCTGTTTATTGGAAAGACCCACTACCCAATTTGGGAATTGGGCTCTCACATGGCCATAACCCTTACCCATGTGACATTTCGTCCATTTACTTACTAATGCAAACTCAGGATCTAGGATAAGTATAGCTATGAGCTCGCATGACAGAAGAGAAGGCACCATTAACTTGTGGCTTGCTAGCTACCTTCTTGTTTGAGTACAAACTATTAGTCATTACGCTTTTAGGAGCACTCTCCATGAAGAGCTTCTTATAAGATATGTTCTTCAAATTCTCATCTATCTGATAAGCAATTTGTATAGAATTATCCAAAGAAGTGACTGAAACTTAAGCCCATGGAAATCTGAGGGTGCAATCCTTGTCTATACATGGCCACTAGTATCTCATTGTTCCACTTAAAACCAGCACAGGTAGCTAAGTGTTGGAATTGATTTTTGAATTCCTCCACAATTAGATTTCCTTGACTCAATTGAATATGTGCTTATTGCTTGTAATTCCGAGACTCAAATCTCTTCTTCATGACTAATTTCATCTCATCCCATGTGGTCAAGTCTCCATATCCCATATTAGAAAAGCTTTTTTTGTAAGTTGTCAACCGAATCCGGGTTGTTCCCTTTAACTAAGTATCTGCAAATTGGAGTTTGCGGTTTTCTAGCACATCATACCATTCGAAAAATGCTTCCATGTTATGAAGCCAATCATGGACTACAACAAGATTCTGATCACCACTGAAGTTTGGCACATCAAGCTTGGCATGCCGATCTAACTCATGATGTGTGGTACCTTGCTAACTTATGGTCCTGTTATTTTGTTCCCACCAAGTTGGTACCACTTCATGTTGGTGTTGATGGGGCACTTCACTTGCATGAGATCCATGTGGCTGATTTAGAGGAGCCAAAAAATGTGAAGATCCATCAGCCTATACTGGTATTTTCCTGGCTCCTTCCTTTGAGATGGAAACTGTAAGCAATTCCAGTTGAAGATCGTATAGCAACCATGCCAGCTTCTAGCCCATCCATCCTAGAGTTTAGTTCGACCTTTGCAACTTCACAATCTTGGATATGAGTTTTAAGTTGCACAAACAACTCATTGTTGCTTACCCCAATGGTGCCAACCTAAATGAATCTGGGTTCCCGGGATTTAACCAGCTGCTAACCTGGCTTTGATACCAATTAATGCAAGGGTATACAGGTAGGGTTCTTCTATAGCGGGTTAAACAGAAATAAAACCAGGGTTTCAATGTTCAAATTTTGGCCAGGGATATTCCTACAAATTCCTCTCATAATATGTGAAACGACAAATTTGCCCCTAGAAAATTTCAGAATTTTTTGACACATGACTAGGGGTATTTTAGGATTATGTCCAGAATTTCCGTTCTGGGTTCTTTCTTCTTCTTTTCTTCCCCTTCTCTAGTCTAAAATCCACTAATTCCCCTTCCTTTATTCTATTCTTTTATTCTTAAAAACCTTGGCTACTCGAGTGTTTTAAATATCAATTATTGATTGTTTAAAATGTGTTCTTGCTTCCACTATTAATTTGATAATTCTTTGAGATACCTAGCAATACCTGATGCAACATGCATAGCATGGATGGACAAGAGGTTCCCTTTGTGGAAGCCAAAGCCTAAGTCCAAGAAACCTTAGACATGTTGCAGCTGGGGAGAGGAGGGGGGGGGTTACATTTATTTTGTCTTGTAATCAGGCCTTTTGAGCCAAATTTTTTTTATTGGGTTTTTTTTAGGGTATGGCATTGTGATAAGGTCCAAAAGACCATGAGTATATAGAGAATAATGTGTCTAGCCGACCAGATCCTCTTTTGTCTTGTAGTGACCACCAAAGTCGAGCAATGGGACCCACAAGTTGGCTGGTCAACAGCACTATGTTTCTCTTTTTGAGTAGTTTCAAAACTTAGGAACTTCATGATTTAGCAAGTTTATGTTTTAGAAATACTTGATTAGCAAGTATTAAAGTTTTATCATGTTTTTAGATTAGGAAATATCTAATTACATTTGGGGCAACCACAAATATCTAATTACATGATGTAATCAGCCTATAAAAAGGATGCCCCACCCCAATGTTTATTAATTGAAGAGTTAAAAAAATTGTTTTAATAGGGTGCCCCAATTGATGTCATGGACCAAATCCCCTTTCCCTCTAATTTCTCTCTCTATCTCTCTCTCTTCAATAAACCCACGATACTATCATATCACCCCCTTCTCCTTCATCGTATTCCTCATCTCCATATTCTATCATATCAACCCCTTCTCCTTCATCGTATTCCTTCTTCCTCTTCTTTCTCCTCTATATTGGTGTTCACTTATCCTCCTTTGTTGTACTGACACGCATCATCAACATCAAGAGTTGGAACTCTGCAGAATTTCAATCTCACAAAGAGAACTTCTCAGGCTCCTTATCCAAATCGCAAACATCAATGGACAGTACAAAGCCTGATTCTTATCAGAGTAAGTGGTTCTTCTACTCCTTAATTTAATTATCTAAACACTTTCAGTATCTGTTCAGAAGTCAGAATTCTTTTTATCTCCTCACTTGGGTCTTTAAAACTGAATTTCTGGACAGCATAACCCTTCAAAATTGGCCCTGGTATTGGACCACTTTCGCTTGAGTTTTTAAGAGTTTTGTTTCCCTATTGGTCCACTACAAAAACTCTCAACTTCCAGTTGAATCCCCTATCATTTTCTCCCTCAGTCTTCAAAGATTCTCAGCAATTTTCTGCAAAACCTCCATTAAAGTACTTAAATTTTTTGAAATTTTGAAATTTAACCTATCAAAACTCATTGAAATTGGATGAAATTTGGACTATAGAACCATTACACATATTAATTTTTATCTGGAAATTTTGAGAATTTTCTAATGCACAACAGGGATATTTTGGTAATTTTACCAAAATCTGCCAAATTACAATTTTTCCCCTAGTCCAAAAAAATTCAATTTTTTAATTTCTGAATTATTTATTTATTATTTGAAATTGCTTCCCATCACCTCCTACATTAATACCCTACATCAAATTTGGTATCTTGGATATTGTGCCGCATCAAAGAGTCAGGAGTAATATTTCAAAACTTACTGAGGTAACTCGAGGTTCAGTTGCCATTCTAGCTGGATCACCCCTATGACTTGGCCCCACATAAATCTCTTTTTTGACCCATTAACCTAGACAAGTTGGACAAGTCGGACAAGTCACTCAGTTTTGGCATCTAACTTTCCATTTTCAAAATATTTTTTAATTTCTTTCCAATATTTCATTTTTACTTGCCTCTCAAGTTGACTCGTCTAACGTGCCAATTTATTCAACTCAGTAGAAAAGCATCACGTTTTTGAGTTTTGAACAATGACTTGAAGTGTAAGTGCGAGTAACAGTTAAGCATCTAAGCAGGAGTCAACAAGGAAAGCTATGTAGCATACCATCTATCCATTTACTCCCTTATTTTGTACAAAGTGGAATTAATATCCCATTTGTTTAAGTGATTTAAGTGATGAATCTCTCTCTCTCTCTCTCTCTCTCTCTCTCTCTCCACACACACATAAAATCAATGGTGTGACATTATTTTTCCTCTCCAAGACATAGTGCTCGGACTTATCTTCCTATTCCCTTAATCCTTCAAATCCAGATTTGATAAACAATTAATCAACTATGACTTCCCGGATTTGATTCACTTTATTTTTCTTCTTGATATATGTCAAAGTTATAGATATCCAAACTAGCTAGAACCTCAGCATTAATAGAATTGGAGATAGGATATTAGCTGTATTAAAAGAGAATAAAATAAAAAATAATAATAACATTCATACTCAATTAAGAGGATTAATGGATTAAAGGAAAATTATATACTTACCCCCAAAACAGTGAAAAATGCATACCATTTCAGAGAATTAAAGAAAAATACCAAATGTAAACAATGAAAATAAAGAAAAATAACACACAAGCACCAGCCAAACAATGGTGGAGCATTTTAAAAACACACCATTGTACACCCCAAATATTGTGCTATTTTCCTCTAAAAACCCCATTACAATCTACACAAACAATGTACTGTATAATTATCATCTTAATAAGATTTATTTCAACTTTTTTTAAACAATTTTAACAGCACTCAGGCAATGGTCTGACTAGCCCCTGTTGCTGGCGTTAGGATCCCAGCTAGGTCAAGTGGTTGCTCAGGGGTTGCCTAGTCAGCACTACAACTACACTGGCCCAACATTAAGAACTCTTAATCATCTCCCTCACTTAGCTAAAACCTTATACTCTAGTTGGTCCTATTACTTTAGCCCTAAACTCCAACCCTACAAACCCTGAACATTAATCATCCTGCAGTTTAACAAAATATATTCATAACCCTAGTTTAATCTGAAGTCTTCTCAACCTTATGCTTCACAACCAAACTTTAGGACCATGTTTGATTCATTTTAGGTTCAAAAAACCCTGACTTCACTTATAAAACTAAAAATTAAAAATAAAAAAAATAAAAAAAGAATGAACAGTAGTTTTCATGCTTCTCTCCGACAACACTAATTTAAATGGCAACAGAAGGACGTCCACCACCTAAGAAGGAAATGAACAAACCTGACTTTCTTCAGTCACACCATTCCGTACCCATGATCGACAAAGTGCATAAAGAGTAGCACCATCTGATAATCTGACCTATAAGTGAAATAAGATAAAATAAACAAGACAATCAATATTTTTTTAAAAATGGCTTAACTCTGAAACTTAAAATAATAAATTTTGCAGAAAATTGAAAAGTATTAAAAATGTTCAATTTCCTAAAGAACACAATACTTCAAAATCTTGAAAATAACAATGCAAATTATCGAACAATTTGTTTAAAAATAACTTCTAATACACTACTTAAAGAATAAGGGAAAAAAAAGTACATGAAAACATGTTTCAATATGAATATGTTTAATCTCAAGAATGAATAAAGTGATATTTACCAAATCAACTTTGAAGTTTGACGAATTTTCCAAATGATCAAGTAAATCAAAACCATACCCAAAATGGGTATATGATCAATTTGGTTATAATTTTATAATCTTTAGTTGCATTTTTACCCTTATTCAATTGTTTTGACTTTATACAAGATGTAAGGAAATAGATATCTTGACTACTTCAATTTCTCCATCTGATTCTGCAATTTCCAAAGAACCTGACCCAAATATGTAATCTTGACTTCATCATTTTCTCCATCTGGGTTTGCATTTCTGAAAAACCTTCTCTAATTTCATCACCCTCCATTGCATCCCATGTAAATTTGCTCCATGAGTTGGGCCAAAATGACCTAAACTACATAATTTAGTGCACATACAAGTATTGGAGGGTATGCAGTGATTCATAGTGTTCCCATTTCAGACAATCTTTAATTGAAGCCGTCACACTCTACCTAATCTTCCACCAAACCCTTCGGTCTTTCATGACATGGAGCTTAGACTCCGACCTTTCCTCATTACAATATCCTGACTATTTCACATGTTCAGTTCACGGCAGTTGATTACTCTGTATAATATCCCTTTGTTCTTCGTACAACACAGCAGTTTGGGGCAGTTGGAGGGGTTGTCATGAACTCAGCATAGAGAGAGAGAGAGAGAGAGGAGGAGAAATGAAGAAAGAAAATAAATAGCCATGAAGGTCATATTCTGAGATAGGTAACATGACAATGGAAAGAAGTCTACTTGATTCTGATGCTAAGTTGTAGAGAATAGAAGTAATGATTTTTAACTCAGAGAGAGAGAAGAAAGAAAGAAATAGCCACGAAGGTCATATGGGTAACATGACAATGGAAAGAAGTCTACTTGATTCTGATGCTTAGTTAATAAGAATAGAAACAATGTTTCTAAACTGTGTGTGTGTGTGAGAGAGAGAGAGAGGGAAATGTAGAGGGAGAGAAATTAGATTTGGTGGGCCCAAATCCAACTCAAGGTATAAAAGGAAACAAAAAAAGTTGTTAACGGATAACATTTTTTACTGCTTTGCCCTTTAGATACCTATTTTAGGCAAGGTTTTGATTTACTTGATCATTTGGCAAATTCATCAAACTTCATATCTGATTTGGCAAAAATCCCATGAATAAAAACTGGAAAGAAAAAAAAAAAGGTAATTCAAAGTGGAATATAGTTGTTAAGACTGCAATCATTACATCACCCTTAGGTTCTAACAATATGGGGAACAACTAAAAAACATGTTGGCTGTGATTATAGATAAAGTTAAATGTCCTCTCCAAAGAGGGCAGGAAGCACACCCTTTGTGCATTACCACATCCATGCATGAGATCAAACAATTTAAATGCAATAGTACTTTCCAAACTGTAGCACAAGTTGGTGAAGTCTAGTTCGCCTCCAAATTTCAGTTTCAACAATCAGCACCAAAGTTAACACTCAAGGAAGTAATCATTACACTGTAATAGTCCTAGAAAACTAACAGAACAATGTCGATAAAAGCTAAATCAGGATAACACTTTGTGAGGAACTATATAAACAGCTAAATCATATAGTGGATGATGTAGTGGAGGGTGCGTCCAATCAGGATCAACTGAACATGGTAAGAACACAAACCTTCATCATTATCTGATGCAGACATGGACACATGGACAACCATAGGGGGGTCACCTTTGCCACGTCGAGGAGTCTTTAATTTAATAGTAGAGTCTTTCTTAGAGTTATTTATTTCCTTTTACTTAATATTTTATGTTTTAACAGAGTTTAGGACATAGGAGTCTTTTTTTTAATGATAACCAAGGCATTCATGCCTCTTAGAGCACCTAACTAAATCCTTGGGGCACGTGGACTCCTTGCCACTCCCAAGCACCGGGTAAATCAGGTGGCATAGGAGTCTTTATTGTTTTTGGGTATTTTTGTCATCTTGGGTTATGTAAAATAAGAGTGGTCAACTAGTCCAAAAGGAGGCCACGATTTTGGTGGTTTTGTCTTTTAGAAAGTCTTAGTAGGTTAAGGATCCAATAAAGTAGAAACTTCTTATATTTTGTTATTTGAGTCTATATAAAAGGGGAGGTTGACATTTACCAGAAATATTAATGAATGAATAGAATTTTTTTGTTAATACCCACAGTTGGGTTCTTCTCTTCTAAACCTGCGATGGGTTTTCCATGGTGAGACTCTAACGCTTCCCCGTTTTGGTGGTGCGACTCCTCCATTAACAGGTTTCTTCTCCTAGATTCTTCTTCCTTCCTTTCTTCTTATCCTTTCTTTGTTCTTTGCTGTTAGACCTTAAAGAACCCATTAAATCTCATCAAGAAACTTTCTTGATTGAGATCTTCAAACCCACAAGCCTATTAACCTTCCTTTAACCATTCTTTTGCTGTGTTTTCTTTTTAAACCATAGTAAACCCTTCCCATAACCCTGCGGCAGCCTCAATCTAGGAAACCCTTATTGTTTTACTGTCCTAGTCATAGTTGCAGGGAAGCTTGGTACAAGGTGCGAAGCTCGCTTCTTGCGAATCTCGTTTGGGAAGCTAATTCCATTCCGCTTTCCCAAGTAGTGGAAAGCGTGCTTCCCACCTCTGGAAAGCGTAATGAGGCGAGTTGAAGCTATTGAGGGAAATGAGTGGAAGTAAGGTTCAAAATGTTGGTGTCGGTGGAAATATCAGTCAAGCCAAAATAAGACATATATTGGAAATGTTGGAAATATCGAAAAGAAATATTGTAAAAATCATGGAAACTTAATAAGCATATTGATGAAGACATCAGGTCTAGGCATGAGTTCGAGGTCTACCAGAGGAGGTGCAGGAGAGTAGGACCCATGTTGTGGTTCCACTAGAATCTTTCTTTTTTTTATTATTTTATGTTTTATGTATCTTGTTGGAGGGGGACACATGTTTGTGAGGGTATTTTGGTCTCTAATATTTTACCTGGGTTTTTTTGTCATTTACTATAGTAGGAGGGTATTTTGGTACATGTGACAGGTGTAGGAAGGCTTTTTTAGTCCAATTTCTATTTTAGTTGTAATAACCTAGTTGTGGGGGTGCTTATTTATACCCTATGGTTTGGAATTTTAAGTTATGAAACAATACAAATAAATTTGAATTGTTTCTCACGGTTCCTTCTTCCTCTTTCTTTGGTTGTTGCAGGTGAAGGTACCCAAAACCCTGAAATGGGACTAGGCCCCCACCTAATTTAACGTTAGTGGTGAAGGTCACTCCCTCCCCTTGGGTCAAAGGTTCTTCTCCTATCATCTTCTTTTTCTTTATTATTTTCTCGTTTTTTCTCTAACTTTGTATTGTTGAACTGAAGTTCTTATGAGGAAGTGATTACCATCTCTATGTTCTTTGGAGTTTTGTTTGTTCTAACATCTCCTGGGGAGTCTCAACTGCTGAACAACAACACCTCATGTTTGCCCATAAATGTGGTCTACAATTTTGAAGGAGTTAAGGCTGTCAAATTTAGGGTCAGGCGTGAAAATGTGTGGCAGACAGATTTCAAAAGATCTCACACCACTCTTAATCAACTAGGTCTTTGAAAGGGTGGAGTTTTTTAAGGTGATACATACCCCTAGGCGACAACCATGAGAGCAAACCCCATTAGAATATTGCAAGTTCAAGTTTCTTAGGGGCTGTTTTTGGCATACCAAGCTTGAATGTTTCCTACTAAGGTGATCTTACAAGATTGCCTCCCATCGTCAAACCACCATAGCTTTGCTCAAGTGGTCTTCTCTAGGGTATGCCACACCCCTGGACGACCCTAGAGTGACTAGCCTTTGTCCCAAAAGTTCCTCCTACTCGAGCCCCTATTTGATGATCTCAGAGGCAGGCGACACATCAATCTCCAGTTTTAGATTTTTGGCTTCTTCTGTTACCACTCGCAAGCAGCAGTTTTGGATCATGGTTGGAAGGGCTCATTCCCCTAAGGCATCAAGGATACTCATCGCTTCAAAACAGGTTGGATCCCTTTGGGTGTTTTTTTCATCATATCATGACCCCTTAAAGTAAGGATTTTGTGGATGTTGTGGCATAGTTTATAAAGTTGTGGGGCCATTCATTTGAACCATTCTTCATACTTCTGGTCTGATTTCAGCATATACTCATACCCAAAACCCATCCCACATTATCTTTTAACATTCCCCTATAAATCACTAGCTTTCCCTGTTATTTTCCTTTTGTTGTTGACATAGTTTAAACACTTGTTACCCATTTATTTAACATCAGTTTTTCCAAACAGCAACCCTAGTACTTTAAATCCCTAAATTAATTTGGTAATTTTAACATATTGCTTTGGTCTTTAATTGTTATTAATTTTTGTAAGCCTTAATTCCTCTATTGCATATTGAGTTTAATTTAAGAACTACCTAAATTAGCATGTGGACTTGTGAGTACCAATCTTGTTTATTTTTCTTCATTACTTTAGTAATTTTAATTCTATCTCCTGTGCACATACACACTATCCTACATGCATGCTGCATCACATATTCTAATCTAACTACAAATGCACATACACAAGGAAACAAATAGATTCATTAGGAATGATAACTTATTTTAGTACACTTTATTTTAATATTCTTTAAAAACACACATGCATATATAATGGTTGACAAAAATATTATAATCTAACCATATAACCATAAGGGAACAAGTAGATGCTCTTCCTTTTCTTCTTTCTTATCTTCAACTTCTTCTTCTCTCTCCTTTTACTTTCTTCGAAATTTATTGTTCTTCATATAATTTTTATCATAACAACACAATGTTGATATTAGGCAATAATACACTGTGAAAGGGGAATATTTGCCCAACACACTGATATCATACGTCATGTTGACCAAAAAATGAATTTTTATAATGTACTTGATGTTTTGTGTCGGTATAGGAATATGTCGTGTTAGTCCTGATAGACATGGACATATGTCGGAAGATATTTTGAGATATTTGTGGAAGCCCCTTGGCAACGAGTAGAAATGTTTGGAGAAACGACCAAAAAACAATCTATGAAACTATATTGTATTTTATTTAATGTAAATCCTATGTTGTTAGCACAAAATAAAATATTATCTATGAAATTTAATAATGATTTTGTAGTAAAATAATATATTTAATATTTAATTTATTGTTTATATTATTTTATTCTAACCAAATAAAAAAGATCCAAATTCGATGGTTTTTATACAAGGTCTTCTATAGTCTGACTCTAAGATATAAGTTGTCTACAAAAAAGCATATGTATGGTAAAATCTAAGGCATGGCCCTGGCCATACTAATATCAAATGGTTTGCATAATGATTACATGTCATGTTCTTTGTTACTTACATAATATAGCTTTTGGGTTTTTTTAGTATTTTCTTTAATTTTATTCACTTTATTGTATTATAGATAGAAATTAATGATTGTAACTTACAGTTATTTACTTTATTATCATTTTTTGCTTCTGGCTTCCTAAGGAATTTTTGAACCTCGCTCCCCATTTCTTACTTTCATTTCTCGCCTAGTAACTATGGTCCTAATATCAAAACCCAATCACTCATAACTTGTCACACCTATAATAGCCCATCCCTTTCTTGATCTCTGTGTAAACCCTATAAAACTTTTGTTTTAAACCTTTTATATCCCGTGTTCTGTAGCCTTTACAACCACTGTTATGACCTATAAAATCCCTGCAGATAGCCTTCCTTTTAATTCCCTATCTTCCCTATTAGACCTCTGTTTCAGCTTTTACCTTAGTTCCCAGTTCTCCCCTTATTTTAGCCCTAGAATTCCATTGTTCCAAATCTGAGTCTGTTTCAGCCCAATGAGACCCCTTATTATCCCCTGCTAGTTCAACCTACAGCCCCTGGCCTTTCTATCTGATCAGTCCCTTACTAATCCCATAAACCAATCCCTGTTATGACACAAATTGCTCCATCTTTAAATCATAAATCTCCAGATCAGAAATCAGTACCATATTGGGTTAATTAAAATACCCTCAGCTGAGAATATTTGGCTATTACTTACTATTTTGAATACCCTCATACCCACAGTGGTTCTCGCCAGCTAGTATTGGTATTTTCTTGGTTGAATCTGATACTTCTATCTTTAATTGGTCACTATTGAAATTAGCTATTCTGAGTTCAAGGTTTATATATATATATATATTGTTTGTTGGATGATCTTTAAACTTGATTTGGGGTTGGTTAACCTTCTAAAGTGTTGTTACTATTCCTAATTTCCTATAACTGAGTGCATCATATCCTAGTCTATTGTGGGCCCATTAACCCGTAGGTGAGCAGCCTTTTGCTTGGTTGTCCTGCATCACATTTGGTCCCGATTTCTTCAATACTCGGCACGGACCAAACTACCTTTGCTTGATCTAGTTATATATACCAGCAGAAAATCTTTCTTTATGCAAAAATAAACCATAACCAAACCACCTTCTTTGAACTCCGAATTTCCTCTATGAGCATCGGCATTAGACTTGTACACTTGAGAAGACTGCTTCAAGGGTTCACGAACCTCTCCATGAATTTTCTTTATATGTGCTGCAAATTCTTCAGCTTCCATACTCATTTTTTCTTGATTAGACAATGGTATGAGATCCAGCACATGATGTGGACTTCTACCATTGACAACTTCAAATGGTGGCTTCTTCATTGATCAATTTATTCAACTGTTATAAGAAAACTCAGCTTGAGATATGACAAACTCCCACTTCTTTGGATGTTCTACTAAACTTCTCAACAAATTCCCAAGATATATATTCACAACTTCTGTTTGAACATCAATTTGGGGGTGGTAAGCGCTAGAGAATTGCAAAAAAGTCCTCAAGAGCTTCCAAAGTGTCCTCCAAAAATGACCAATAAACTTCACATCACGATCTGAAGTAACAAATCTTAGAACTCCAGACAAACAAACTACTTCTTTGAAAAACAAAACATCAACTTGAGATGCATCAGTAGAACTCTTACAAGGTACAAAATGAGCCATCGTGGAGAATCATCCCACAACAACAAATATACAATCAAACCCATGATGCGTTCTAGGTAAGCCAAGAACAAAATCCATAGATAGACCCTCCCAATGAGCATTTGGAATTGGCAAGGGCTGATACAAACCAACGTTTTGGACTCTTCCTTTAGCTTTTTGACACACAAAACACCTTTGAACAAGGCAAATAACACCAAGCTTCAATGTTGGCCAAAAGTAACGTTGCTTCACAAGAACTTCAGTTTTGTTTTACCCAAAATGTCCACCAAATCCACTACCATGTAATTCTTCAATGACACAATTTTAGTGAACCTTCAAGTATGCATAGCTGATTTCCCTTAAAAAGATAGCCATTGACCATCAAGTAATTTTTACTTTCCCCATCATTCAAATTGTGCAACACCTTATAAAAGAAAGAATCCGTTGCATAATATTCTAGTAAGAGATCAATACCAATGATCTCACAAAAAAGAGTGGTCAACAAGTTGTGTCTTCGGCTCAATGCATCAGCTATTTTGTTAGATGAACCAACCTTACGTTGTAGAACAAAAGAAAACTTCTCTAGATAAGATACCCAACTTGCATGCATAGAGTTCTGCTTCTTTTGTTCCTTAAGAAATCGCAAAGCATTATGGTCATAATAGAGAACAAACTCCACACCAATGAGATAATACCCAAAATGCCCTAAAGCTTAGACAATAGCATACAACTCTTTGTCATAAGTTGAATATTTCAACTTCGTATCACTGAGCTTCTCACTAAAATAAGTAAATGGTCTTCCTTTTGCATAAAGACAACACCTATACCCACATTAGATGCATCATATTCCACTTGGAATGACTTTAAAAAAATCTGGTTGTGCTAAAACTAGAGCTTCAACAAGTTAAGACTTCAATTATTGAAGGCCGCCTTCAGCTTCACTATTCCATTGAAACTCTTTCTTTAAAACATTCAGCATTGGAGCAATAATGTTGCTGAAATTTTTTATAAACCACCAATAAAAGGAAGCTAAACCATGAAAGCTTCTTACAACGGTTATGCTTTTAGGAGTAAGCCAATCAAGAATAGACTTCACTTTCTCATCATCCATTTGCATGTCATCTGCACTCACAACATAGCCTAAAAATACAACTCGATTAGTCGTAAAAAAATACTTCTTAAGGTTGATATACAATTGGCTGCCATGGAGCACTTTGAACACATTAGCCATATGCTCTAGGTGCTGAATTTTATCCTTATTGTAGATCAAGATATCATCAAAATACACTACAACATACTTCCCCATAAACTTCAAGACTTGAGTCATAAACCTCATTAAAGTCCTATGAGCATTGGACAACGCAAATGGCATAACGAGCCATTCATAAAGGCCATATTTGGTTTTAAAAGTTATCTTCCATTCATCACCTTCTCTAATTCTAATTCGGTGATAGCCACTTTGGAGGTTAATTTTAAAGAAAACCTTAGAACCAGCCAATTATCAAGCATATCATCAAGCAAGGGAATAGGAAACATATACTTCACAGTGATCTTATTTACAGTTCTACTACCAATGCACATCCTCCATGTTCCATCCTTTTTTGAAGTTAAGAGGGCTAGAACCTTATAAGAACTAAGAGACTCGCTGATCAATCCTTTTTTTCTCCAAATCATCAATTTGTCTTTGCAATTCAGCGTGTGTTAGGTATTTTATAGTTTGTCAATCATTCCAAAATTGCACATATAATGAGTGGTCTTAGTATTGAACAACATGTGTAATGTAAAATATTATATAAGTCTAAATCGAATCCGGAAATGTACTACACATCATAAGTTAATGTCGGAGGACCACCGAGCAACAAGAGACTCAAGACACATTGAAAACCTTAAGAAGTCTCAAGCTCTAAGGACATGCAACCTCAAGAAGCCAATTGTGATCTCCAAAGTTAAATCCAAAGGTAAATGTCGGTAAATGATAAGGTTGGGTGTTTGGGTATAAACCTACGGACCAATGAACTTAAAATGGACTAATTTAAATCCAAGAGAAAACCCCCAAAAAAAAGTTGGACCAATGATGGACCAAATTGACAAAAATTAAGTAAAATAAAAAAGTGTTGAAAATGAAAAATGACCCAACTTAAAATGGTCATAATGTTTTATCCAAATGTCCGCTCGGGGCCCCTAAGTACTCAAAACGAGAGGCTCAATGAACTCTTTCTTAAAATGGAAAGATCTCTTATTCGAAATTCTCATAATGGCTAGTTTTTTTACCATTTTAATAAATCTGTTGGAGGATCCTTTGGGCTAGTTTTTCAAATCTATAAATAAGGGACAAAATCACAATAATCGAATAACTTGAATGAGAGAATTCTAAACCAAAATTATGAGGAAAATCAAGCCAAAGTGTAAAGCCTGTGAGCATACAAGTAATATATGTCTAGTCATAACCTTAAATGTTGTTCATATAATTACATCCTTACTAAGGCTATGCAATAGCTTTTTATATCATTAGTTACATCATCTTGAAGCTACAGAGTAATCACAATAGTGAAACCATCCTACGAAGAGGAAATTCAATGAGGAAATTATTCCTACACGGCTACACACATTCTTCATAAGAAGCTTTCAACGAAGTCACTGGAGAGCAGAGTCATTATGCACTTGCTAGAGCCAAGTGTGGAGTTCAGCGGAATTGCTGGACAAAGCAGACCTAGCAGAGTCATTGGGGTCGCACTTGCGAGGCGTGTGGAGTTCACGAGGAACACTCGTAAACCAACTAGAAGTTCATTTGGAGCTAAGCCTTTAAATTTCTCTAGCAAACTTAAAACTTCAATCGGAACCACATTAGCAACTTCTTTACTCTTACCCACAGCAACCAAAGCGTATGCCATCCCATCTTCTTTTTAAGACTGCTCAAACCTTTTATAAGACAGTAAGTGTTGAAATAAAAATAGAGTTGTCAATTCCATGCCATATGAGTCTATACTTAGATGTTTTGTATCTAGGCTTATGTCATGTAACCAATGTATTATGTGTTGAATAATGTGAGTCAAAGTTCGGGAGAAAGCTTCAGAAGGAATGTCTTAAAACCAGAAGATCACTAACTCAAGAGAGTCAAGCACACAATTGAAGACAAACCAAAGCAAACACCAAAGGAAGACATCATTGAGCATAAAAGGTAAAATTCAAAATATGAATGGTGAGTGGGTAAAGACCAAACCAAGACCTATGTTGGTGTAGTAGAGACCTAGTCAAACCCTAGAGAAGAGCCTCATATTGGTGGGATTCTATTTGGATAAAAAAATAAATGAAAATCATTTTTAAAATCCAAAACACGGAATCTTGACCAGCCCTAGGATCGGTCAGGCAAAGAGCAGCATTTGCTCAGCCTTCCACCCACCCGCCTTGACTTATCAAGATTTTCCTAACCGGTCAAAGGCTTGATCAATCAAGATAACCAGAAATAAAAAATTTCAATACAACTCGCAAATCATATATTTTGATTTTTTAACCGTTTTGAGCATATCTTTTCAAGGATTTTTCCCTATATAAATTCCAAAAGTGTCAAAAGTTCTAAAAAAAATTATTTCAACCATTGATCTTCTTGGACAATCAAGACACTCCAGATCACAAAACTTTCAACATCACAATCGACATCAAAATTCTCTTCTTCCAAATCTCCTTTTGTCTCTTCATCATAAATTGGCTCTTTTTCTTCCTCCTCTTGTTATTCCTCTACTAGATGTAATTCAGTTTTCTTCTTAAGACATTCGTAAGACCTATGCCCTGTTTCACCACACCTAAAACACTTGTTAGAGGATGAAACAACCTCTTGACGCTTCTTATTTCCTCCCTCATTTTGTGGGTTTGGAGTTTGGACAATCAGAAGTGGGTGTAGTGCCCTTCTTAGACTTTTCCTTTGTTGCCTTAAAACTTTCTACCTTTTCAGTATGAACTTCATTTCAATTTTTCCTCTGCCTTCAACGCCATTTGATGTGCCTCCTCAAAAGAATAGAGAGAATGCATCATAAGTTCTCCTTTCATGTTGTACTTCAATCCACTCACATACTTCGCCACAAGTTGGTAATCAGATTCATGCAAGTTGACACGACTCATAAGCTAATAAAATTTCTTTGAATGGTATGCCACGAATTGATCAAAATTTTGATGCAATTGGTGAAACTTCCGGTAGTGTTTAAGAATAACCCAACAGCAAAAACTTCTCATCTAGTTTCAACTTCATTTTAGCCCATGCGTTGATTCTTGGAATTCCCCTTCAATCTCTGTTACGCTAATATTGTTGCCACCAAATCAGAGCATGACCTTTTAATTTTGTAGCCACAAATTGTACTTTCATTTCATCATAAAGATCTTTCCATTCAAAGAAAGCTTCTAAAGATGTTATCCAATCACAATATTCATCAACATTAAACTTCCCTTCAAAGTCTAGAATATGAACTTGGATACTTTAATCCAAACTTTCTAATGACCGAGCCAAATGATTCATAGAATATTGGGCAACAATAGCAGGTTCTGGAGCAGATCTAAAAGAAGATGATCGGTCATCATTAGCATGTTTCCATCAAGAAAAACTATACTTCCACTCCCTTAAGTACTAGTTGGAGAGGTTGGAAGCCACTAAAGGAGTTCATTCATCATTTGACAATGAGCTTGGTTAGATTGCCTTAACTCAGCAAGTTCTACTTGCACATCAAAGTTCTTTGTAGTCCTTCGACATTGTGGAGCTATCTTTAACAAAAATAACAGAATCTCACAACTTGTTGAAAGGCTGACCACCGTGCAACAAATCGCCTATATCTCCTTCTAGAAAATCATATATACAAACTGTTTTTTTTTTTTAAAAGCTAGGCAAATAAAGCTTTCCAATAGTATAGGGCTTGCTCAGTGAAACTACACAAGCAGGTACAGAATGTGGCAAGAAGATGAATAATTTTCTTGAAAATTGAAAAGTCAAAATGATAGAACTTGGACACCACAGCAAGAAACTTGTTGATGGACACCACAACAATCATAATCATATACTTTTTTCTTTTGATTTTCACATTTCCAACTTTTTTGAAATTTTTCGTGTCTTTTTAATCCCTATGTCAACTAGAACTCAACTGATCCACATCAAACCAATTGACCTGACCCGATTTGGGCTTAAACCCAATCCTAATCTCTTAATCCATGCATATGACACTATGCACCCTCACTTTTATCATCAAATTTTCTATCCATAATTGGAGATGTTAATGAATGATTAAGCATATGTTAATTACCAGTCTGTCTACGAATTACACCATGTTATGGTAGAATTTTGCTACTACCTCGAGACTAGCTTCGTCAACAAAGAGAAATAGATGGGGATAATGGTTTTTGTGCCACCCTGTAACTCCATGTAATATTAAAATAGATTGGGGATGATGGTTTCGAGTATAACCATACATGGTTCGAAAAATTGGTCGATCTGACCTAGGATTAGCCAGATTAAATTGGGATCGCCCTACCCCGATCCCAAATCGTATGTCAGATCGGCCCTAGATTGGGCCAGATTAGCCAGATCAGGATCGGCCATTGGATCAATAAGTTGGATCGGCCTCGGATTAAACGGATTAGCCTCATATTAGGATCGGCCAATCTATAGCAAAATCATCATTTTATGCCTTTTAACCTCATATCGGCCAATCCTTTCAAAGATCACCTGATTCAGAGATGGATTGGATCGGGATCGGCCAGATCCCTGTCCGTTCCCGATATTTTTATCCATGTTACCATAGCAAAAAGAGAAATCGGGAAGCAAAGCGAAAGCGAGAAACGAGAAGCAAGAAGCGAGGATCAATAAATCCTTTGGGAAACGAGAGATAATAAACAATTAAGAAGCGATTGAAGAGCAAGGAAGAAGCGATTAGGGAAGTGATTAAGAAACAACTAGCATGCAATTTGAAAGCAATTTCAAAACCATTAGAAAAAAATATTATAAAATAACTAGGAAATGAAAAATATATATATATTAGGCTAATAATATAACCAAATTAAAATCGAAATACATGGTTGCAACCATTAAATTATGTTGATATGTGGCATGGTACCACAAAGAGGGTTTCACCTAAGAGATCGCATGTACTAAAATATTCATAATTTGATAATTTTTAACCAACAAACATGTAGCCTTTTTTAAAATACTTTTTTACAATCCAAATGAATCCAACAAAAAAACATTGCTAAGATTATCACCCAATTAGTTGAGTCTTAATTTCTATACATGAGGCAAGTGTTGAGAGTAGGAAGGCTCATTTCCATTATGTTATGCAGAATCCCTAGATTTAGAGTTCATATGCAACAAAATAGAAGAAAGAAAATAACAAAAAACAACAATCACACAAAGAATAGAAACGATTTATGTGGTTCGACTTGAAGCCTACGTTAATGGGCTAAAACAGCGAGAGAGTTTCACTATGAATGAAAAACTAGAGATTATAATGAAAGTGTCGCTACATAAATCCCAAGAAACAAAAATAATAAACCCCCAAAAACCCTATTCTCCATGCAGGTCGGGTCAGAGCCAAATTGGGTCAAAATTACAAGTCATTCTGATTTTTCTCCGGATCACACACTCGGGTTGCATCCCGAGTTGAATTCAACACTTTCCCAACAAATCTCCACCTTAGCTTGAATTCTACCAAGCTCTATAATACAAAAAAACTTTTCTCCCATTTTCTCCACAGAATCCCAAAAGTTAACTCTCAAATACTGCAAATACTAATCAAATCCAAGCAATGATTGAATTTAAATACAAGAATTGACTTAGTCATCATGTCTACTAGATTATTTGTCGTGCCAATCTTATTCACTTTAATTTGACCCTATGAGATGATCTCATGAATGAAGTGATATCTGACATTCATGTGTTTGGTCCTCTCAGGATACGTCTGATTTTCAGTCATACGTATAGACCTTTGACTGTCACAATGTACAATAGTCAAACCCTATTTCAGGCCCAGCTCGCCAAACAAAGCTCCTCAATTAAATAGTCTCATTCACTGCCTTAATCACTACCAAATACTCTGCCTAAGTAATAAACAAAGCAACTGTATCTTGTAATGTTGTTTTTCAACTAACTGCACAACCTGAGAGAGTGAAGATCTAACCTGTCAATCATGATCACTTGTAAAATCAAAATCTACAAATCCAACTACACAACCATAACCTCCACTTGTTTTATCAAACACCAAAACAACATTTACAGTACCTCTCAAATACTGAAGTATCTATTTTATAGCCTGTCAATATACATTCCTTAGATTTTCCATATATCTATTGACAACACTAATAACACGTTAAATATTTGGACGTGTGCAAACCATAACATACATGAAGCTCCCAGCTAAACTAGCATATGAAGCATGAGACATTTGCTTACTCCTCTTGAGTTTGTGGTGACAAATCCGCTGAAAGTCCAAAGTGATTTGCAAGTGGTGCACTCACAAGTTTAGAATCCTACATTCCAAAGTGTTCAAGTATCTTTACAAAATATTTTTTCTACGACAAATATAGTTTTCCTATTTTTTTATCCCTACAAATTTCCATAACCAAATTTTTCTTAGCTCATTCCAAATCTTTCATCTTAAGTTCACGACTAAGATAAGCCTTTAACCTGTTGATTTTAGACATATTCTTGGCAGCAATAAGCATATCATCAACATATATCAAGTACATAAAAGAAACATCTAAAAGCTTCCTGGAAAAAAAAAAAAAAGATTTAAAAAAAAAAAAAGCAAACAGTCTTTTTACCTGAAACAACAAACCTCTCTGGCTGATGCATGTAAATCTACTCCATAAGCTCAACATACAAGAAAGTTGTCCTGACATCAAACCCCTCTAACTTTAAGCCAAACATAAAAACCACGGCAAGCAATACGTATATAAAGTATGTTTCACAACTGGTGAGAGTACTACACTGAAGTCGCTCTTTTTAAAAATGGAAATATCTCTTATTCGAGATTTTCATAACGACTAGTTTTTTATTATATCCCTTTGCCACAAAGCATGTCTTGTACTTTACATATCCCACTCCTAAAGTTCTTTCTTTCCTCTTAAAGATCCATTTACAACCAACAATCCTCCTTTTCTTAGGTAAACTCAAAAGCTCCCAAGTCGGATTCTTATAAAATAACTCAATTTCATCATTCATAATAACAATCCACTGCATTGAATCATTGCTTATGATAGCTTCACAATATATGAAAGGTTCCTGACACTCAATAGTTTCTACCGTAGTCAATACATAAGAAACCATCTCTATATAGCTACTATACTTCTGAGGTGGTCTAATATTTCTCCACTGTCTCCTAATAGCAATACTATATTGTCGCTCGTCTGGTGCATCTTCTTCCTCATTAGGATATTGTCCATCTTCTTCAATAAGCTAAACGGAAGTATCATTTTTCCCTTCCCTAAAATATCACTCTAGGTCCACCTATTCTGAAACCATGGTCCTTATTGCATCAACATTCTCTTTTATCGGGTAAAGCATGGCAGATTCATCAAAAGTACCATCTTAGCTAATAAGAAACATAGGTAACTTAGGATCAGGATACCATATACCACAACCTATAGCCCTTCACCTAAGATGCATAACCCAAAAATATACACTTATTGGCTCTAGGTTCTTAGTTCCATTCATGTGAGCATAAGCAAGACAACCAAAAAACCCTCAAGCTAGAATAGTTAGTAGAAAGTCTAGACCACCTATTCAGAAGTCTTAGAATCAATGGCATTCGATGGAAATCGATTCACCAAGTAGCAAACTATGGAAACTTCAACCCAGAATTCTTTTCTCAAACCTACATTAGAGAGCATGCAACGAGCTCTCTCTTAAGGAGTCATGTTCGTGCGTTCAACTTCACCATTCTACTGTGCCATTTTTCTAACTGTACGACACCTCACAATGCCCTCATTCTTACAAAACCCATCAAACTCACCTGAACAAAACTCTAAATTATTATTTGTTCTTAGTTGTTTGATTTTCTTACCTGTTTGCTTCTCAATCATGATCTTCCATTGCTTGAAATTGAGAAACACTTCATCCTTATCCTTCAGAGTAAATATCCAGACCTTTGTTGAGTAGTCATTAATAAAAATAAAAAAGATAACAACAATTCTCCTTTGAAGCAACATGAGATAGGCCCCAAAGATCAAAGTGAATATAATCTACTATACCCTTAGTCCTGTGAACAATCGAACTGAACTTAACACTACATTACTTCCTAAACATACAATGCTCAAAAAACTATAGCTTCCCTATTTTCTAACCAAAAAGCAAGCATTGCTTACTCAAAACTGTCATAACCCTCTCTCATATGACCTAACCGCATATGTTATAAGTAGGTAGTATCAGCAATTAAATCTGTCGATGATGAAACCATTGCTGAACCTGAAACTATGTTTCGTTGAAGCACATAAAGTTATCATTCTTTTGTCCTCCCATCACCACCAAAGCACCTTTTGTCACCCCCATAACTCCACCTTCAACAGTATACCTACACCCTGTCAATCACACCATGCATCCTGATCCAAACTGTTCTAACCCCTACAATTTTACAAGCAAGGTAATTCCCCATCAAAATTGTACCGTCGTTCACCGCCTTGTATGATTTAAACCAATCTCGGTTTGAGCACATGTGGAAGAAACAACCCGAGTCAAAAATCCACTCATCATTTGTGTACACATTATAATAAGTGACTGAAATGTTTTTAGAAACATCAGAATTTTCTTCTGCAATGCCAGCAACTTTCTTGTTCTCCTTCTCTTTGAGCTTTGGACAGTCTCGCCTAAAGTGGCCTAGCTTGTGATAATAATGGCATTTATCCTTTTTCGATCTAGACTTCAATCTAGATTGATCTTTAACATTGCCTAAACCATTTTCCTTCATCATTCCTCATACAAATAGGCCTTCAACCTAACCCTCACTCTCTTCTCTAGACACCTTCTTTAACTCCATTAGGTGTAAGGATGCCTTAACATTCCCCATAGAGATGATATCATTTTCATAGAGTAAGGTGGTATAACAAAGTGTTCATATGATGGAGGTAAAGAATATAAAACAATAATAACTTGAACTTTATCATCGACTTTAACATTAATATTCTTCAAATCCATAATGATCTTATTGAATTCATCAAGATGGGTTTAAGAGACGTACCTTCTCTCATCCTAAAAGTTTAGATGTGTTGTTTCAAATACAACCTGTTCATAAGATTTGGTCATATACAGGCTCTCCAACTTGATCCACAAGCCAGATGCAATAACTTCATCTGCAATCTCTCACAGTACCTCATCGATTAAACACAACTGAATTGCACTGAGTGCCCTTTATGTTAACTTCCTCTTTGTCATCTTTTGTCATCGTCACAAGAAGCTTCTCCTTACCCACCAATCGCTTTGTATAGTTTATGTTGAATCAACAGAACACACATCTTCATGCGTCATAGATTGAGTTATTATGCCTATTGAACTTTTCTATTTCACACTTTACCGCCATGTTGAGGAAAAAAAACAATCAAACAATCTAAAACTCTGGCACCAGTTTAATGTACGGAATCCCAAGTTTTGGAGTTCTTATGCAACAAAATAGTAGAAAGAAAATAACAAAAACAGCAATCACATAAAAAACACAAACGAGTTACGTGGTTCAGCTTTAAGCCTACATCCACGAGCAAATATGGTGAGAGAATTTCACTATGAATGAAAAAACTAGATACTACAATGGTAGTGTGGCTGCACGAATCCCAAGAAACCCAACATATAAGCCCCTAAAAAACTCTATTCTCCATGTGATTCAAGTTGGACCTGAATCAGGTCGAAAATACGGGTCATTCGGATTTTTTCTGGATCAAACACCCGGGTTGCATCTTAGGTTGAATTCCGGACACTTTCCCAACACATTATATTAGTATAGACAGTCATACCTAAGGTTTACCTTACATAAAAATTTTGTAGATAACTAGGCATCTTAAGAGTAAAACTCTAAAAAACTTTGTATAAGAACATCATATTTGAATCTTTATATCTGGATTTGAATAATAATAAAAACATTAAAACCATTTCTAATTTTTTTTTACTATAAAATCAATACTAAGCCTCATAGAAAATATTCTATTTGTTGGGAAAGTGTCTCGAATTCAACTTGAGATGCACCTCAAGGGTGCAATCTAGAGAAAAATCTGAATAACTCGTTTTTTAGGAGAATGGTGAGCAAAGAGAACCTTCGCCATGGGGGGCCCTAGGGCTTACCCCTGGTCAAATATTTTGACCCATATTTGCGACCCGATTTGGGGTCTGACCAGACCCACATGTTGAATAAGGTTTTTCGTGGGGTTTATACTTGTCTTTTCTTGGGAACTATGCCGCTACACTTCCGTTGGAATCTCTTGTTCTTCCTTCATAGTGAAATCTCTTTCACCGTTTCCACCCATGGACATAGGCTTCAAGCCGAATCACATAAATAGTATGTGTTCTTTGTGTGATTGTTGTTTTCGCTATTTTCTTTCATCTATTTTGTTGCATATGACTCCAAATCTAGGGATTCCGCGCAACAAATTGATATCAAAGCTCTAAGTTGCTCAATTACGTTTTTTTTCCTCGACATAAAGGTAAAGTGTGAAATAAAAAAGTTCAATGGACAAAATAACTAAAACTATGGCACATGAAGATGCATGTTCTGTTAATTCAACATGAACTTTACAAAGCGATTAGTAGGAAATGAGAAGCTTCCTGCAACAATGACGGAAGACGAGAAAGAGGAACTTAACATAAGGGCACTTAATACGATTCAATTGTGTTTAATCGATGAGGTATTGCAAGAAATTGCAGATGAAGTTACTATAGCTAGGTGTGGCTTAAGCTAGAAAGACTGTACATAACCAAGTCACTCACAAACAAGTTATATTTGAAACAACGCCTTCAAAATTTGAAGATGAGAGAAGGTACATATCTTAAAATCTACCTTGATAGATTCAATAAAATCATTATGGATTTGAAGAATATTGATGTCAAAGTGGATGAGAAGATAAAGCTATTATTGATTTATGTTTTTTATTTTCATCATATGAACACTTTGTTACTACCTTACTCTATAAAGAGGATACCATCTCTATGGATGATGTTAAGGCATCCTTACACACTAGTGAATTAAGGAAAATGTTTGGAGAAGAGGGTGAGGGTTGGGCTGAATATATGTTTACAAGAGGAGTGGCGAAGGAAAAGGGTTCAAGTAATGATAAAGGTTAATCTAGACTGAAGTCTAAATCAAAAAAGGGTAAATGTCATTACTGATACAAGCCAAGAAACTTTAGGAGAGATTGTCTAAAGCCCAAAGAGAAGAAGAGAATGAAGTTTCTAGCTTTGCAGAAGAAAATTCCGATGATTCTAAAAACATCATTTCAGTCACTCATGGTATTATATGCACAGATGATGAGTGGATTCTTGACTCGGGTTACTCCTACCCCATATGCCCAAATTAAGATTGATTTACAAACTATAAGACGATGAATGGCGATACAGTTTTCATGGGAAATAACATGCCTTATAAAACGGTAGGAATCGGAACAATTATAATCAAGATGCATGATGGGATTGTCAAAACCTTTTCTGATGTTTAACACCTACCAAAACTAAAAAGAATTTCATTTCTTTAGGTACTTTTAACTCCAATGGATAGAGGTAGACTGTTGAAGGTGGATTTATGAGGGTGACAAAATGTATTTTAATGTTACCGAGAAGATAAAAGAATGGTAACCTTATGTGCTTCACAAAAGCACAATTTCAAGTGTAGCAGTAGTTTCATCATTGATAGATTCAGATGTTGATACTATTCGCTTATAGCATATGCTATTAAAGCATATGAGTAAGAGGATTATGATAGTTTTGAGCAAGCAAGCTTGCCTTGTGGTTAGAAAATAGTGAATCTAGATTTTTGTGAGCATTGTGTGTTTGGGAAGCAATGTCGGGTTAAATTCAATTCAGTTGTCCATAAAACCAAGAGTACAGTAGATTATATTCATTTTGATCTTTGGGGTCCATCTCATGTTGCTTCAAAGGGAAGTTCTTGTTATCTTCTGACTTTCATTGATGATTGCTTAAGAAAGATCTAGATTATTTACTTTGAAGAATAAGGATGAAGCGTTTCTTAATTTCAATCAATGGAAGACCACGATTAAGAAACAAACAGAAAAGAATATCAAGTGACTGAGAACAGATAATCGGTTAGATTTTTGTTTAGGCAAGTTTCATGGGTTTTGCAAGAACGTGGGATTGTGAGGCATCACACAGTTAGTAAAACACCCCAGCAAAATAGCGTGATAGAACGTACGAACAAGACTCTTCTAGAGAGATCTTTTTGTATGCTCTCTAACGCAGGTTTAGGAAAGGAATTCTGGGATGAAGTTTCCACAACTTACTACTTAGTGAATCGGTCTCCATCAATTGCCATTGAGTGTAAGACTCCTAAGAAGGCATGGTCTCGAACTCTGACTGACTATTCTATCTTGACAGTTTTTGGATGTCCTACATGCGCTCATGTGAATGAAAGTAAGCCAAAACCTAGAGCTAAGAAGTGTTTACTTTTGGGTTATACATCTAGGGTGAAGGGATACAAGTTGTGGTGTCCTGATCCCAAGTCACCCAACTTTCATATTAGCAGAGATGTTACTTTTGATGAGTCTGCCATGCTTTACCCGAAAAAAGACTAATGATGATACAGATAAGGACCGTATCAACAAGCAGGAGGAGCTAGAGGGTGATATTTCAAGAAAGGGGAAAGACTGCATTTTCGTTCAGCCTATTAAGGAATAGGTGCAATATCCTAGTGAGAAGGAAGATACATCAAAGAAGCGGCAATATAGTATTGCTACTAGGAGACAAAAAAAAAAGATTAGACCACCTCAAAAGTATAGTAGCTATGCAGAAATTGAATAAATTGTTGAGTGTCAGGAACCTTTTGTATACCGTGAAGCTGTCATAAGCAATAAATCTACGCAGTGGGTTGTTGCTATGAATGAGGAGATTGAGTCTCTCCACACGAATCATGTGTGGAAGCTAGTGAAACCGTCTATGAAGAAAATGAATGTTGGCTGCAAATGGGTCTTTAAGAGGAAAGAACAAACTCCAAGAGTGAAAGATATAAAGTACAAGGCACGCTTGGTGGCAAAGAACTATAATTAAATAGAGGGTGTAGACTTCAATTAAGTATTTTCACCCATTGTAAATCATAGTTCTATTCACATGTTTCTTGTCATGGTTTCCATGCTTGACTTAGAGCTAAAGTAGCTTGATGTCAAGATAGCTTTTTTGCATGGTGAATTTAAGGAACAGATTTTCATGCATCAACTAGAGGGGTTTATCGTTTCAAGTAAAGAAGACCATGTTTTCTTGTTTAAAAAATCTTTGTATGGCCTAAAACAATCACCTAGACAATGGTATAAGCGATTTAACACTTTTACACTTAGGCATAACTTTACTAGGAGTCAGTATGATAATTTTGTTTATTTCAAAAAGCTCTTAAATGGTTATTTTGTATATTTGTTGATATATGTTGATGATATACTTATTGTTGCCAAAAACATGTCTAAAATCAACAAGTTAAAAGTTCAACTTAATGGTGAGTTTGAGATGAAAGACTTGAAGGCAACCAAATAGATTTTAGGTGTGGGAATTCATAAGGATAGAAAAGCAGGAAAGTTATATTTGTCATAGAAAATTTATTTTGTGAAGGTACTTTAATGCTTTAGAATGCAAGATTCTAAACTTAACAGTAATTCACTTACTAATCACTTTAGACTTTCAACAGACTTATCACCACAAACTGAGGAGAAGTACATATCTCATGTTCTATATACTAATGCAGTTGGGAGCCTCATATATGTTATGGTTTGCACTAGTCCAAATTTTTGACATATTGTTACTATTGTGAGTAGATATATAGAACACCTAAAGAAGACACATTAACAAGCTATGAAAAGGATACTTCGGTATTTGAGAGATACTGCTAATGTTGGTTTGGTGTTTAATAAAACCAATGGAGTTTATGGTTGTGCAATTGGATTTGTAAATTCTGATTATGCAGGTGATCATGATAAGAAATAGTCACTGATAGGTTATGTTTTCACTCTCTCGGTAGTGCAATTAGTTGGAAGGTAACATAACAGGCTACGGCTACTTTGTATACTACTGAGGCAAAGTATATGGTAGTAACTGAGGCAGTGAAAAAGGAAATTCGGTTGAGGGCTTGTTTGGAGAGTTGGGCCTGAAACAAGGATTGACTATTATACATTGTGACAATCAAAGTACTATACATTTTAACTAAAAATCAAATGTATCATAAGAGAACCAAACACAATGACATTAGATATTCCTTCATTCGTAAGATAATCTCATAGGGCCAAATTATAGTTAAGAACATTGACACAACAGATAATCTAGTAGACATGATGACCAAGTTACTTCTTGTATTCAAGTTCAAACATTATTTGGACTTGATTGGTGTTTGCAATATTTGAGATTTACCCTTTGGGGGTTTGTGGAGAAGATTTTTGTACTATGAAGTTTGGTAGAATTCAAACCAAGGTGAAAATTTGTTGGGAAAGTATCCTGAATTCAACCCAAGATGCAACCTGGGTGTGCAATCCAAAGAAAAATCCAAATAACCTATTTTATAGGTGAATGAGCAAAGTGAACCTTTGCCATGGGGTTCAAGGGCTTTCCCCTGGTCAAATTTGTTGACCCGTATTTTTTACCTGATTTGGGGTCAAAGCCGACCCACGTGTTGAATAAGGTTTTTTCATAACTATGCCACTACGCTTTCATTGTAATCTTTTTTTCTTGGTTCATAGTGAAATCTCTCTCGTCGTTTTTGCCCGTGGGCGTAGGCTTTAAGCCAAACGTAGGCTTCAAGCCAAACCACATAAATCGTTTGTATTCTTTGTGTGATTGTTGCATTCACAATTTTCTTTCTTCTATTTTGTTGCATACAACTCCACATCTAGGGATTCCGCACAACAGTATTAAATGTCAATAGAATGGGTAGTCATACCTTGAATTGCTTTCTAGTCGCTTATTGAATTGCTTCTCAACTGCTTCCCCAAATGCTTCCACTCGCTTCCCCATTCGAGTGGAAGCGAGCTTCTTAAAACTTGGGGAAGTCGAATGGAATTGGCTTCCCAAACTAGATTTTCACTTTGTATCAAGCTTCTTTGCAACTATGCTTTATAGCCCTTACGACTATTTATGACAATTCTATTGATGAAACATATATCGTATTTGTATCACTGTATGGGTATGAGAGACCTTTAAATATGTACTGTGTATAAACTTTTGGAAGTTGTAGACTTTTTTTTTAGGTAATTGTAGATTTGTAGTTTGGCTTTATACATTTCCTTAACGTGGAAACTTTTTATCATTCTCCAAAAAAATTCATAATATTCTAAAGAAATTTTATTGCTTCAAGATTAATATGCCAAGCGATTGTATTGCTTCATTATGTACTGTTGTTTATCATTTCTTAACCCTATGTGGATGTGACATTAACCTTAGTGTTCCAAACAAGCACGATAAAGTATGTATAAAAGAACAATCTCCTTAAACCATTATAAGAGTTCATCTTACTTATGTAATAATTTCTAAGTGTGTAACGCTACTTTAATCTATCATTTCCTTAAGTTTAATCTAAGATTTCAATCAATTCCATAAAATTTCAATATATACCATAATATTTGCAATATTTTCATGGGAATCCACAAATTAATTTCACCTCCATGTGCATGGAAGTTTTGACCGAAAACAAGGTTTTAAGCCTTGCTTAGAAACAAAGAATACAACTACTTGGGAGTTGCAATATTGGTGATCTTTGTCTTCTAGACATTTGCATTGGTATTTCCAACTCTACTAGTTGTTCTACGTCAAAATTCTAATAAGGAGATTATTAAAAGCATATTTAACTAACTCTCCTAAAAACTAAACATGTGCGGAGATACACGAATTAATATACTTCTAGCACTACCCCTCAGGAGGAACAGTATTCTCTCCAGAGAACGCTAGGTGAACCAGGTGCAAGTCAAGAACATGCACACAACTATGTCCGAGAGAATACTTCTTCCACAAGGATTCGAACTCGCAACCTCGCTTAGCTCTAATACCATATTAAGAATGAATTAACAACTCTCCTAAAACTTTAAGGTGCTAGAAGATACACGAATTAATATACTTCAACATAGAGTTTATTGTGTTGATGCTTGTAGTAGACAGATGTGTCTACCCCATATTTATGCCATATGATTCCAAGTCCATTAAGCTATTTCAGTATTTTTTTTTTTTTTTTTTTCATTTTTAGAAGTGTCACAGTTAGGAGGTGATGCAAATGGCCTAGGGCCTAACAATTACGTAGGTTATGGGCCCAAGAAGACTCTAAACAAGGTCCAAAAAGGCTGGAAGGAACCCTCAAAATATGGATTAAATACATTAAAGAAAGTTAAAATCTAGAAGTTCTAGTTGTTGGACAAAACTAGGCCACCACAGAAAATAAGGTTAGCCTTCTTAGATTAAGGTGGAACTTTGTAGGATTATAGGGTTATAAATGAAGATTTAACTCTCCAAATTTGAGCATAAATGGATTAGTAAAAAAATATAAAACAAAACAAAACTCAAGTTAGTCTTAGAAAATCTAGAAAAGTAGAATTTAGAAAGCTTAACCAACAAGTATATAGAAATTAGCAAGAAAAAAAAAACTTTGAACTTCAAGAAAGACTTATCTCATTGCCATGTAGATGATTTAAGGTGTCATAGAATTCATCGAATGCTTGCTTTATGGATAAAGTCTAAGAAGTAGAAGAGATAAAGAAGAAAAAGGGGTTTCAGGGAGGCCCAACCTCAAAACCTAGGAGAAGATTGAGAGGCCTAGTCTCGACCAAAGAGAAGATATGGGAGGCCTAACCTCAACCAATCGCACACCACAAGGGAGCAATTTCAATTCAATCAACTCTGTTCAATTGACTAAGGTATGACCCCTTTTAGAAGAAGAAAAAAAAACAGCAGCATTCCACAATAGAAACAAATATTGTAACCACCAGCATTAGGGTAGTTATAATATGGGGCCTCCAAAGGCAATCCGGGTAAAGTGGGATTGGTTGTGTGCTTCGGGATCATGATCACAAGGTTATTCTGGTTACTTATGGACCTCTGGTGATTTGCAATGCTGTCAAAGCCGGAGCTATTAGCCTATTGATGAGGTTAAGGAAGCTAAATCGTCTAAAGTTGAACGATTGTGAGGGGGAAGGTGATTCGGCAGTGGTTATTAGTTGGGGGGTTGGGTAATTCTAATGGGTCTTGGGATCTGGCTTCAGTCATTTACGAGATTAGGGAGCTTATTTCCTCTTTATCTATTTCTTTGTCCAATGTTGATAGGAGTCAGAATGAGTTGGCTGATAAGCTGGTTAATAGGGGGGTTAATTCCTTTATGGTTGTTGGAAGTTGCATTCCCGACGATTGCTTGTAGGGTGTTTCCCCCTGTTGTTGTATTCTACCTTTTTTTCCTTTCTTTTTTAATAAAGTTTGGTATTAATAAAAAAATAAAAACAAATATTCTCTAGTTGTTAAAACATATAACCCTAAAGACAACTTGACTTAATTAGGGTCAAATTAATAATAACCCCTTTGATTTGCTACACTCTAAATAAAAACATTATTTTCGTCACTTACTAGTACCCCTTCAATAATTTGGTCATAACACTCCCAAATGACCTCAAATTTGTGCAATCTTGGTCTCATCTAAAATGTAACTGAATAACCTTTTCAAAGACACCAAAACCTAGCCAAAAGGGTAAGTGTTGACCTTGTAAAATTTGGGCCAAAAGCAAGTTACAGGTTTACAAGTCAAAATAAATAAAAAACATAACTCCAAGTGGACCCCATTTGATCATCCATTATCATCCAATTTCTTCTTGTTTCTCATATATGCTCTCACATCATTCTCCGTTGGTGGGAAAATGTTCGACCACAAACTTGTTGATGAAGATCTCTTCGTGCTTGACCTTGAATTTGGTGTTGATAGAGATATTATTATGAAATCAGGAACACTTTGTTCCTCAATTTGTGGTAGTGCCAGTTGGTAAAACACTTCGAATGGGAGAAGTGAATAGTCAGCGCTTAAGATGTGAAGACTATTGTTCTGCATAATACCAAACATTGTTCTCATCTCTCCTTTCTTTAAATTTTGGGGCAACAATATCACATGGGGTTGGGATAAGGCTGTTTGTTGCTGTTGTTGTTGTTGTAATATCACATGGGTCAACAAGTAAAGCTGCTTCATCAGCAAGCCCTTAGAAGTCTTCATTGTCCAGCTTACCACCAACCTCATAAATAACTTTGAAGCCATCTGTTTTCATAGTCTTGTCTTCCTCTTTGTCCTCCTTTTCTGCCTCAAATGGTGGGGTTCAGCACAAAGCTCTATCATAAATTCATTGGGCTCATCATCTTTAACTTCATGATCTGGCACATCTTTTGAAACATCTTCATTTGGCATGTCGTCCTTAAGAAATCTTTGAAAAAAGTATGATGGAGGATGGGTTTGGAGACCAAACTAACACTTGTGGGTTATGGGCCCAAGAGGACTCAACTCAGATTTGGACAGATTAAGGTCTTAAAGTTCCAAGTCAACTAAAACAGCACCCATGTCTAAACCCCAATTAATCTTAGGTCTGAAAACTCTGGCAGCAGCCCATAGGATTAGGGAAACCCAAGATAGAATTATCCCACAACTACAAAAATAGACAGGGTTGTATCTCTATATAAAAGAACTAATTTCCCAAAGTTTTAGGCAATTTGGAGGAATAAAAGTTTAAAACTCAGGTCTGAACTTCAAGCAACAGAACACAATGTAAACCTAGATAGAACCAGGATTTAACAGAAATAATGAATACGATTCTCAGGCGAGTAAGAATGGTAGCAAATATAAAGGAGCCCAACACACACACAGTGAATAGATCTTGCTTAGGAATAAAGAAAACCCAGAACTACTACTCCAGAATATAGAATCAGATGAAATTCCTATCGGTGGACCATCGCAGACTCTACGGTAGTATTCACAAACCTGAACTGAACCAACAGCATATAACCCACAGTTCTTGGCGCAGAATAGCAGAGTAACATGTTCGATGGAACCTAGGAGAACAAGGGTTACTTATCTGGTTGTGTCCACAGATAGATAATATCAATCATTAAGACTGCAGTAGATAAATAAAAAAGTAGCTTGAAGATTGAGTAACCTTGAATATTGCAAGCCACATTAGAACATCTTCATGAAATCAACACAGCTGTGATGAATAAGCTTCCAAGATCCAGAGTCATGAAAGAAGTCCGGATTTATCCTCAATCACAGGTAATAGCAGAAAGTGATGAGTACTCTTTTTTTTCTCTTTTTTCTTTTTTTTTTTGTTGCTGAATGAAGGGAAATATATTAGGGGGGGGAGGGGAGGGAATAAAGCACAAGAAGATGAAGATAGAAGAAGAGAGGAACAAGAAAGATGGGAGAGTCTCCCATACCAAAAAAACATACAACATTAGCTATTCATCTCATCTTCAATAAAACCCGTGACTGCCGTATGCTTGAG
>JAOXJP010287089.1:0-19077 GCA_025762735.1 Platanus orientalis | reverse complement strand
CAAGGAAAAATGGCTACCAACTCAAACGTCTTGTCACCATTAATAGCATGGAGCTCAAGGGGACAAAGTTGAGACATCAACGCATCAATCAACTCAGACGGATTTCCATATTCCCTATGTCTGCTCAAACTAACGGACAAAGGGAATGGGGGAGCATATGATGATGAAGGATTGGGACCCGGGCTGATTGAGTCGATTGATCAGTCGGGCCACCCCGGCCCAACCAGTTTTCCAACCAATTCGCCGACCAACCCACTAGCAGTTCAAACCCTTGGTTGCGCATACCGAATGGCTTATCAATAACATAGCATTGTTAGTGACCGACCGATAAGATCATATAATATTGTTGATACCCGACCGACCGACCCATCAAAGTAGGCGACCAAGGTATGACCGTCTGCAACTTTCAAGATGATAGATAAATAGTAATAGCCGAGCCGCCCGTAAGACAAAAAGGGCAGTTACAGGACGTAGAGTGATGTAGAGTGATGACCAATCCAACATCGACACATATACCACTTCTCACATTCTTCTAACTAACTTAAAGAATATTTGTGACGAATCACGAAGGAATTCCTATATTAAGAAGAGAACCCCCAGAGAAAAAGGTAAATACAATCACTTCAAGTGAAAAAAATACAAGAATTTTCTAAGGACTAATCTTTGACTTAAGCATCGGAGGGATGTAGGTCAGTGCCACACCAATGCCACTTGTTGTTTGCGAGCAAGTAAGATCCAAGCTTGAGATTCTAGATCAAGGGATACCAAAGGACCACAGGGAGTTAGAGTCGTGGATTCAAATTTTGAACATGCATATTTGTGGTTTGCACACACAGTGACATGTACATGTGGGAAAATACAATAGTTAAGTTAATGAAAATAAATTATAATTAATTTTTCTTAGTTAACTAACATGTGTTATATATCATGTTTAGTGTCAAGTATCTCTTGTTCAGAGAATAAGTATCCACAATAGCAGGGGCGGAGCCAAGATTTTCACATAGAGGGGGGCAAGCCAAAAGATTATGTGCACTCCCTTAATGGGTACCAACGGTATGCCTACAATCAGAGGGCGACACATCACATCAAAAAGTAAAAAACACCCCCCAAAAAGTGTAAATCACGTTTTCAATGTGACATGTCACCTGCTGGTTACAGTCACACTGTTGGCACCCATTAAGGGGTGCTCCAAATCCGATCCCGAGACAAGGATTCTCTGGGATTTTAAATCATCTCCAATCTCAAAGGATAGGTACCACTCCATTAGCAATCATTGTGTGACATGTGGCCTGACAAAGGGTGTTTGAGCTAATACATATGGGTCAAAGGATGGTATTATGGTAAATATACAATTAATAAGGACTTGTGTATTTATTAATCAAAATAGATGTCTTGTTCAGGACACCAGGTGACTTCACATGGAATAAAATGGGCGGTGGTTGAATGAAATTTTAAATTCCCACCCATTTTATTCCAAATGAAGTCACTTGGCATCCTGGACAGGATATTTGTGCCCTTTGTCAGACATTGTGTCACATTCTAAGTAGAGAATGGAGTGTTACTAGTTCAGTTAGATTGGAGTTGACGAGTCACATCTTGAGCAGAGAATGGAGTGGTACCAGTTCAGGCTGTTCAGCTAGATTGGAGTTGAGGTGAACTCATTTTCTAGTAAGGTCGGGCAACTGATTCCAATCTTAGGGTACTCACACATTAAGGGGGGGGGCAATTGATTCCAATCAGTGTGGGCAATTGATTCCAATCAAGTCTAAAATTGGTCTGACCCATTAGTATTACAAGGGTCCTCAGACATTGAGGGGGGGGGGCAACTGCCCCCCTTGCCCCTATGTGGCTCCGCCCCTACGCCTACATGATGTCCTATGTGCTTTGGCATCAAGAGTGTTCCTGTCTTAGATGCTCTTGTGAGCAATGATTGAATCTACTGGATTCAAGTTTGGTAAGTTGACCATAGTTGTGTGTTCATAGATCGGGGATTTGATGTGTCCATTAGTTACAAGTCTGATGGAACTGACTTGGGACACAAGTAAGTATATGGCTAAGATGAGATTATATACTAATCTCAATAGGACAAGGCTAGAGTTTGATACTCTGATAGCTCTAGAATTAGATCCTATGATCTGAAAGAGTATTAGGATTCTGAGCTGATCAATTTTATCTAGGATAGATGTGACTAGATTTCAACACTTGATACTCCTTAGGAGTTGTAGTTGAATAGTAATCTGCATTATGACATAGTGTCTATGTAAAGAGTTTAGAATGATCCATTTTAATGGAATGAGGTCTTGTGAATGTTCCTTTATTTGGGAAGTTTTATATTGGATATCGACAAGGGAGAAATGCACAAGATGGATTATTCTAGTAAGACAAGCCTCCAAGGTTGGACAAAGAGGAACTGACTTGAGTGTTTAATGGATAATAGGCCATAAATCTTTTAGAGATTGGTATTCTGGGAATACCTTCCCCTGAAGATTGAATGAGTCCATGAGTTAGATCCTGTGTGATCACATTTCTTTGATAAGATCTCAGAAATAGTGGAGGGTAAGAAGGCCTATATCAAGGAACACCAGTGTGTCTAATGTTGGTGAAAACCTAAACCTTAGATGTATGCTAAAGAGAAGAATGCTAAGCGTATTTGGTTCTAGTAATAGGAGATCCAAGTCTACCATAAGATCATGTGGCAGTGCACTGTTGCACAGTGAGGGATGGCGTAATTCTCAGGATTGTAATGGTAGATGGTATGGATTGCACTCAAGAGAGTGCAGTAGATCTTCCTAGTAAGACATGCACTAATCAAGTTGAAAAGAGTTTTGGAAGAAACTTAGTTGTGATGGTGTGATAGATGAAAATGTTCTTTGTTGACTCATTGGTCATTGTCGTCGTTATTATAATCATTCGTCATTATTATAATCATTAGATGAAAGAGTTTAGCTCTATGACAGATGCCCTAAGTGTGGTAAAATCCATAAGGATGGTCTTTTTGACCGCGTAAGGAATTCTGATTATTAAATCAAATGAATTGAGAAACTTCCTGATAGGATAAGCTTGAGAAAGACATCACATGTGGCAGTCAAAAGAGTGTCATGCCTGTCAATGATATGAAAGTGTTAGAAATCTTAAAGTGTATCAGATAAAACACCAAATCATGGCATGATGTGTAATGGTACTCTTAATGGCAATGAATTTTAAAATCTAAATTAAGTCATGTTAGTCTATAATGACTAATGAGAGTTTCATGCGGTGCAGTGTATATGACACGAGGGTTCTCAATGAAAAACTCAATGCGATTGAGTGTCCTGACAATCATACCCACAATATTGGAAAAAGCTAATATGAATATCAATAGTTAGCTAATGAAGATCTCAGTATTTGGAAACTCCGTTGCGAAAGGTTATTAGTGAGCCATGGACTATGTGAATCCGCGAATGCCTTAAAAGAGGTTATAGAGTAGATCTACGAGATTAACATGCGGTTGACATTAAATTATCAAAGTTTTGTTCACATGTATATGTGATATGAGGAACCATAAAGTCCATCTGTGATGGATCTGCTAGTATCTATGAACATAGCAAAATAGCCTATTATGGGGTTTTGGTTAAGGTCGAATTTGTGGCTGCTAGGATAGGAGGCAAGCTCTATGAAATCTGAAAATAGTGGTATGGCTTATTTTTTGGGAATTAAAGCTAAAAATCATATTTAGAGACAGGTGGTAAGGAATGGAGATATCAGTGGATGCACTAATAAATGTGTCAGTGAGCATTAACCATTCTGGATGTTCAGACTTTGATCTGATGTTAGCAGTGTCAAGTTTGTGTTCAAAATCATGTAGTGAATTTAGGATAGTATCTAAGAGATGGCTTAATGTTTGGTGATCCAAGCCAGTGTGCTTGAAGCACGTGATGTACGTTATGTACTTGTTTAGGTTAAGTACCTATGGGACACTTGTGAATGGTAGTCCATGTTTAAACACCTAAAGGACACTTGCTAAAGAAATTCAAGTGGAGGCACTTGATGGACATAAATATAAGAAAATCACGTGATAAGTAATCCAAACCACGCTTGAAGACATGCATGCTAAAGGGGTTGTTGTACGATATGCTAAGGGTTATTTGAAGTGTAATGCCATTTAGGATAGATAACCTGCCCAGTGAACAGGCCTTGGGGATTTTAATCTACGAATGTTAAAAGGATCAGATAAACCTAAAAGGTGGTGCTGATGGACACCCAGCCTGGTTGTCTTAAGTTCAATGGGAAACCAACTTGAGTTGCCCGAAGGTTCAACGAGTAAATAAATAAGTACTATTAGGAAGCATAACTGTCATTTTAGTGTTTATAGTCTATTCCTATGGCATTGCCACAGAAGGAAATCCTGTGGAGTAGTACTTTAAGCCTACATTATAGGACTGTGGATGAAAGGTTAAGAATCGAGTTAGATAGCAAGTCTGGGACTATAATTGGTTTCTCGTAATGAGTTATCTGGAGACTTAGGTTAGGTTGCAATAATACTCAGGTTAAGCTAAAACATGCTCTAGATGAGTTGAAACACATTTTAGTTGAGTTGAAATGTAATGCCCAGCATCCAACTTAGGTAAGTTTTAGAGACCCGAACCTAACACCTTGTGTCTGGTTATGAAACCCAAATTTAAGATTAACGTCAATGCTCCAAGGACCTAAACATGACTTAGGAATAAGGAGGAGAGTCTAGACCCAATTGGGTTAAACATAGAAGAGAAAAGAAAGTAAAAACCATTCATGAATTTGTCAAGTCTTAAAGTTGTCACAATAGTGTATTTGGGGTAACTTCGTAGGCAAACCTATACCAACCCTAAAATAATTAGAGGAAAAATCCTATATCATTAGAAAAATCTAGAAGTCTACTTTCCAACAAAACAACTAGTGAGTGAATAGGAGTTTCTTAGATAAAGTTATGCTTGTTTTTCCATAAGGTGTCTATTTGAATTAACTTTAGAGTAGCTTGTAACAATCCTGAATGAATTACCTAGCAAATTAAATACCATTGGATATCATTTTAAGTCTACTTTTGAACACAATATACGGTAATTGAATATGAGTTTTCTAGATAAAGTTATGAGCATTTTAGTCTAAAGGGGTCAAATATGAAATTTTTTGACTATCTGAGCTTAGCAGATCGATCTGACGGCATAGAGCCCTGAAGAAAGTGACCAGAAACATGTTAGATCAATCTAGCATTCTTGCAGATCGATCCAATCCGACCAAATTGCATTTTTTGGGCAAAATCTATTCTTCTTCATTTTGAAGACCCTAATTGGACCCAAAACCCTATAAATATAATAGAAAAACTCCAATGATTTCATTTGCACCAAAAAGGAAAAAGGAAATGATTGGAGAATTTTGGACAGAAAGGGAAGATGAACCCCAAATTTGGGCAAAATAAGCTATAAGAGCTTCTTTTCATGAAAGATTTGCTTGAGTTTTTATATTCTTTCATAGTTTTACTTGAAAATTCATAATATTTAATACTTTATACCATGTATATTATAGAAAAATGAGGAAGCTACAAAGGAAAAAAAGGTTTTGCTTGAGGATTCCTTGAGATAAAGAAGTAGAAGTATTTTAGTAAGTGATTATACAAAATTTATATAGTTTTGTTTGCCAACTAGGTTCTTAAATGTCTCGTATTGTTTGTATGGAGGTTTTTCTTATATGATTGAGAAGACATTTGTTAAGATCCTAGAAATCATTACATATTGTATGGTTTGTGATGGGATTTACATGATATGTATATATATTTTTCTTAAGATATTGGATTCCATGAGTTTTGAAAGTTTATAAGTTAAGATTCTATGAGTCTATAGTCTCCATGATAGTTATTAATGTATGAAAAGCTTAATTTTTCATGAAAAGTATGAATACTTGAATTGTAATTAAGCATATCTTATCATATTATTGTAAGAATGAAGAAATTGATTTGAGTACATAAGTAGAAAATAATTATGATGCATGTTGACTCCTATTTGAATGATAATAGCTAATAGTAGCATATAAATTGCTTAGAGATTGTTATGGAATGATTTAATTGAGTTACAAATTGAGATTGTGGATGATTGAAAATCTTCTAAGTCTCTTATAAAAAGATTCACACCCATTTTCGGCCTCTAGCTGATCCCTGTTGCATGTCTTCGTACCTTCATTGAGATTTTTTTTGTATACACTCATCATCCCCTAATTTTTTGTCGTTGGAAAAGGGGGGTTGATGAATAGGACTATGAATAACTCCTTTCTGGTCGATCCATGACTCAGGCTTAGACAAATCTGATTTGTTCACTACAGAACCGATTTCACTCTACCTTCACTCAAACATACACATTGGTGATGCCCTTTTTTCTAACTTCTATCATTTCTCATGTATAGCCTAAACCTTCCTAACATGAATATGCATATTCAACTCATTTCAAGGTAGGCATGCAACATTCTTAAATAATTAGTAATCATAACAAAGCATTTTTATCATGAGAAATGAAATTCTACTTTTATATTCAACAAGTCTATCATTACCTTAATACTTATCATTTACATTATCATTTTCATAGTACTTACCATAATACTCACATCATGTTCCACTTACCACTTAATAGCTTTTGTTACCTTTCTTTTAACATTTACTTGTCACTTTTCAATATTCATTTAGCACTTATCATTGATCATCTTACCATTGAATTGTTCCCCAATGGAAGAGCCATCATACATATCTTATATGCCCCAATGGAGGGAAACCATCATATACATCATATCATTTAATTATACCCCAATGAGAGGGTCATCATGTACATCATTCTATTTTCTTACATAGCTTAAAAATTTATATCTTTTTTTTGAAAATCAAGTGCTTTTACTCTTTTCTTGATATTTCATTTACTTGTCTTAAATACTTATCCTTTCATTAGTAGCTTATGTACTTTTATTTTCTTTCATGTCACTTTATTTTCTTATATAACTTATGAACTTCCTTTTACTTGTGATACCTAGATGTTTATATTCCTTCTCTTGACATTTTCTTCATTCACATGACTTATCAATTTTACTTTACCTTTTTGAAGATTATATGTTTCCCCTTTTTTATATTTTGTCATTTTCTTTTCTTAGGAACTTTCTATTAATTCTTAATATGGTTTCACTTCTTTTACATACCTTATGAATTTTTCTTTTCTTTTTATCATACTTTACCTTTTTCTCAATAACAAGACCTTTATATTACTTATTTTATGAAAGATTATATTATTCCCTAATAGAATGACTGTCATATACATCATAGCATTGAATTATACCAAAATGGGAGGGACATGCATACATCATAACATTGAATTAAACCCTAATGGGAGGGCCATCATACCATTACATTATACCTCAATGGGAGGGCTGTCATACTTTGCCATTGAGTTGTATTCTCAATGGAAATGTGGTATATACATCTTTTCCTTATCTATGTCATCATACTTTACCATTGATTTATATCATTAATGGGAAGACTATATCATGATAGTTATATTTCTAATGGGAAGGCTTTCATATTCATTACTTTTTGTGTCTTAGTCACTTTCACTTATCATAACTTTCTAATCATCATTTTACTCCCCTAGGTGGGGTTCTTACACCAACTTAATACTTATATTTATTCTTCTTTTTTATTTTCTTTCATTTTTCCTTGATCTTTTATCCATTTCGTTTGTTTCATTTATCTATAATCATTTTACCTTATCTTATCACTATCTAGTATATTATTTTATCTAACATAAGTAAGTATTATCACATTATACATTCACTAGCATAATTATAGAGAAATAAGTCATCAATAGTGACATTCACTAACATCATCTAAAAGACATCTAACTTTATATCATACACTTGCTAGTATGATTAGACACATGAAACATCAATTAATCAATCTCTAACTTAATAAGAAATCATAAAGTTTTACATATTATTACGCTTTCAAACATTATACATTCAATATGCGTAGCACAAGTGAGGGTTTCATTAATAATCATATTACACGAAAGCCATGTTCATTCCAAGGAGCTAGATTATTGCAACCTCGAAAGTGAGGAAGCTATGACGCTAAAAAAGCTAGCTTGGAGGCTTAAATCCAAATGATATTTTGAAGGTGAAACCATTAACTATTCTGACAACCAAGTATTGAGCGTAGTGTTGGTGCTATGGGATAAGAAGAGAAGCAGGTTTCTATGCTCTACGGGTAAGTCATTCAATGTTAGAAGGAGAAGTGCAAGGCCGGTTGAGGTAATGGTAAAATTCATGACTAAAATCATTTATTTTAGAAGAATTAAGGTACGATTCTTTGCTCTCATGTTATGAAAATTATGTCTTGGAATATGCAAAAATAGAACTAGGATAAGGATAAGATTTTTCCCTCTTAATTCTTTTTCTTGGTGTGGTAAGTATTATTATTTCATGCTTACTATGCTGAAAGCTAGTAAATTCGAGAATGAGATCTCTTGGAATCCTTTCCACTTTGATGTTAATGTTCTGGGTGGTTTCTTTTTCTACTGCTTAGATTTTCTCCATATGATTAAGGAATATATAGAAAATCCAGTTATGTTAGTGCATATCAAGATTCTAGTTGTCTACTTTCATTTTTTGATCTATGCTCAAAATTTAATAAAATTGATAAAAGTTTGAATTTGGATTTTTGTTTTCTTCCTATTATCATCTGTGCATAATCTAGTGACTTCATTGAATATAAGGAAATTTCTTGTATGCTATCTCCTTTCGGAATTTGCCCAAGTCAAGTATAATTTGGGGATATCTTATCTTTCATAATAGAATTTTGAGTTATCCTCAAGTCCAAGATTCTTTTTTTTCTTTATCATGTTCTCCCTCATTAAATCCAAATTCTCTGAATGGGTTTCGGTGTCTATCCTAAAACAACATCTCAGTTATCAATGAGAGTAATCGCTTGAAACTGTTAGGGAATCGGGAAATCCCTAATAACTAGAACATTGAAAGCATTGACTAGTTCCAAAAACTCGCAAATCATTTTTTTGTCTGAGACCAAATGTAATGGTTCTAGCTTTTGAAAGAAATTTAGTTTTAGAAAAGAATGGAATATGAAAGCTGTGGATTCTATAAGTCTCTCTAGAGGCCTTGCGTTTTTGTGGAGAAAGGGTATTGGGGTTAGAGTCTCAGAGCTTAACCCTAGATTCATTGCTGGTAAGATTAAAGATGGGGATTCCAATTTGTTCTGGAGGACTCTATTTGTCTATGATGAACCTAATAAGGACCTTAGAAATAGCTTCTATAATTAATTGATTAGAAAAATTGAGTCAATCAAAGCCCATATGCTTTGTATTGGTGATTGGAATTGTATTTGGGATAGAGCTGACAAAATTGGAGGCTTAAGAATTCCGAATAGATGTATATCCATTGCCCTCAGAATCCTTGAGGCTGGTCATTTGTCTAAAATACATCATTCTAGCTCTCATTTTACTTGGGTAAATAAGTAAAGTGGTAATAGGCACATCAAGGAAAGGCTTGATAGAGCCATTAGGAATAATGATTGGAAAGTTGCATTTCCTAATGCCACCTTGGAAAATATTATCATGTAGGGTTTTGATCATAGTTGTCTTCTTCTGGATACCTCCCATTCCAATCATTTTTATCCTAGACCTTTTAGATTTGAATGGCCTTGAACATCTCACTCCAATTTTAGAGATCAAATACAAAAAGGTTGGTCGAAAAGGGTCTTTTTTCCTATAATCAACAAGGTCAAAAGTAATCTAGAGTCCCTCCCTCCTATCCTTCGTAGATGGAACAGACAAATCTTTGGTAATATAAATGTTAAAATTGAGGAAGCTAGAACTAATCTGGAAAGGTTCCATAACATCCTTGCGAATGAAGATACTCTTAATGATATTAGAATGGAGAAATCTAACCTGGATAACTGGTTGAAAAAGAGAGAGATTCTCTGGGCTAAAAAATTTAGGGTTAATTGGTTTAGATGGGGAGATAGGAATACCAAATTGTTTCATATGACTACTATCTCTAGAAGAGTTAGGAACAAAATCCTTTCCATTAAAAATGATAAGGGTGACTGGGCTCAGGGCTAGGTGAATATTGAGAAAGTATCAAATGATTAATCTCTAATCTTTTTAAATCCAATTCACCCTCTGCTGACCAAATCAACAAAGTAGCTAAAAAAAATCCTATCTTTTACTTTATGAGGATTCTAAATCTCTCCTGGAAGCGGATTTTACTGATGAAGAAATTAAAAAAAAAGTCTTTCAAATAGGAAAACTTAAGGCCCTTTATCTGGATGGCTTCCAAGCGCATTGTATTTTAGGAATATTAAGATGTGGGTGATGATGTTTTGGGTGTTGTTAAGGATTTCTTCAATCAGCATTCCCTGATTGCTTCAATTAATCAAACTTCCATAGTCCTTGTCCCTAAAATTAAGGTCCTTGAAGCTATGGCTCACTTTAGACCTATCAGCCTTTTATAATGCTTTTTATAAAATTATTTCAAAATCTATGGCTAATAGAATAAAATCTATTTTTCCATAAATTATTTCCCACCATCAGAGTGTCTTTGTTAAGGGTAGACAAATTTTCGATAATATTGTTATTGCTCATGAGATGCTTCATTTCCTTACAAAAGATAAATCTCATATGCCTCACCTGGAAATTAAGATTGACATGAGCAAAGCCTATGACTGGGTTAAATGGGATTTAATTAGCTCAATGATGGAAAAAGTAGGTTTTAATTCTAGTTGGAAATGTTGGGTTAGGGAGTGTATGGCTTCGGTCTCCTATAAAGTCCTCATTAATGGTTCCCTTGACAAAGAGATTATCCCATAGAGGCCTTGGACAAAGGGAACCCCTCTTTCCCTTCTTATTTCTACTTTGTGCTAAGGGTCTTTCTGTCTCTCTAGTTGACCTTGAAAGGAATAACAATATTTCAGGAATTAAAGTTAAACCCTCCAGTTCTGCTATCTCTCATCTTCTCTTTACTGATGATTGCTATATATTTTCGAGAGTTAATACTAGAGAGGTTATCCAAATCAAAGATTGTCTGCAGCTGTTCAGTGAGGCATCTGGCCAAATCATTAATTAGGATAAATCTAAAAACATATTTAGCCAAAACACCCCTAGGAACTTCAAGGGAATCATTTAAGGTATTTTGAAAATCAAACAAGCCTAATGTCTTGGTTCCTACCTTGGTCTCCCTTCCTCCATCGGTAAAGATAAGATTTCTCTATTTTCCTACATTGAAGAAAAAACTAGACTTATAATTCAGGGGTGGAAGGGGATGCCTTTTTCCAGGTAGGTAAAGAAATTCTTCTCAAATCTATTGTAGCTGTTATTCCTTCATATGCTATGTCATGCTTCCTCATCCCTAAATCCAATTGCAATTCTATTCAAGTTTATTCAATGCAAATTTGGTGTGACAGTAGGTAAAATGAAAAAAAAGATCAATTAGGTGGGTTTGGATAGAATCCAAAGTAGTAAAAAAGAGGGTGGATTAGGGTTCGGGATCTTCATAATTTCAATCTTTCCCTTCTTGCCTAATAAGCCTGGAGGATCCTTCAAAATCCAAATGCACTTTGAGTTAGATTTCTTAAATCCCTCTATTTTCCTAGAAGCTATATCTAGCTAACTAAATTAAAAAAAAAATAGTTCTTGGGCATGGAAGGGCATTTTGAGAGACAGATTTGGAAGGTGGGTAATGGTAATGATATCAATATTTGGAATGACCATTGGATCTCTAATGCCCCTGGTTTTAGATTTTCTTCATCTCCTCTTGATTCCTTTCTTTTCTGGTTCATTAATCAACTCATTGATCCATGTTCTAGGAAATAGAATCTCATTCCCATTAGCTCTTTCATCTCCAATAATGAGAAAAGTCTTATCGTTTGTATCCCCCTTTTCATATCCAATTTTTCTAATAAGTTGTTCTAGAATTATGATAAGAAAGGTCTTTTCTTGGTCAAATCAGCATACTTCATTTCCACTTCCCCTAATCAACATCCCAAAAATCCTTCCCTTTCTATAATTCCTTTCCTTGGAGCAAAATATAGGCTCTTAAAGTTCCCCCAAAGTTAAGCATTTTATTTGGCATGCATGCAAAGAGGCCTTGCCTGTTAAGGAAAATCTGTTAAAAAGGCACATCTCTGTAGTTGATCCTTGCTCTTTATGCAAATAGGCTAAAGAGTCTACCATGCATTGTCTTATTTCTTTTAGGGTGGTCACTCCAGTTTGGTTTGCCTCCCCTCTGTCTCTTAGAACTTGTAATGAAAAACTTATGCACTTCTCAGAATGGATTAAATACTGGTGTGATATGAAATGTTTATCTATCTATGAATGCTTTAACATCCTCAATATTATTTCAATCTTTGCTTGGAATATTTGGAAAACAAGAAATAAGGTAGTTTTTGAAAAGTCATGCTTCAATGTTTTTACTTCATCTTTGGGTGCTTTCAGGATGTTAGGTGGCTTGTACGTTGGCACTAATTCCTTTTTGGTGGAAGATGGCCACAATGATAATCTTAGATGGAGACATCCAAAATAAGAAACTGTCAAAGTGAATTTTGATAGTGCCTTTTGTGCTACCTCCCATAATTCGGGTGTGGGGATTGTTTTTTGAGATTGCAAGGGTTCTTTTTTTACATGTCACAACCGATGGTTTTATGGATGATAGTGTTTTGGTAGCCAAGTGCTTAGCTACTCGTCTTACTCTTTCTACAACCCATGAGTTGGGGCTTAGCAATCTAGTCTTGGAGGGTGACTCGCTTGAAGACATCACCCTCCTTTTGGACCTAAATATAGAGAATTTGTGGGTCATTAGTGACCTAATTTAGGATTGTAACTCTTTTAAATTTTTTTTTTTCTTAGGGGACCTATATCCATGTTAAAAGATGTGTTAATTCAGTGGCCCATCATTGGCTCACCATGGTTGTATTTCTAAAACTATGGAATGTTGAGCTTTTGTTCCTCCTTTATGGCTAGAATCAGAGTTCTCTTTGGATGTTTTTGCCTTAGGGAAGGCCCCCTCCTTAATATATTATCACATTTTATAAAAAAAAATCCTCCTTAAATCTTTTCCTTTCTTAATTATCTTTTATAAGCCGTTTATTCTTTCTTAATGTCCCTTGAGGTTTCTCATTATACTCTCAGGACTTAGCCCAGCTGCATCACCATGTCACCCCAATGTATGGTATTCATGTCACAAGTCACACACATGACTCAGACTTGCCATAGGCCCTTTGTTGGACCAAGTTCAGTCAAGAGGAGGTCTATGTACAACAACTAGAAGGGTTTGCGGATCCTCACAAATCTGAGCACGTATATAGGCTTAAGAAGGCTCTTTACGGCCTTAAACAAGCCCCTTGTGCTTGGTATGAAAGGCTAACTAGATTCCTTCTAGACAATACATTTTCAAGAGGGAGAGTTGATAAAACATTCTTTATTAAGAAGAAGGATGATAGCATACTAATAGTGCAGATTTATGTGATGACATCATATTTGGGTTAACTGATGAGAGTTTATCTCTAAAGTGTTCCCAAGTTATGAGATCAAAATTTGAAATGAGTATGGAAGGTGAGCTCAAATTCTTTCTTGGATTGCAGATTAGCAGACCGGAAATGGAATATGTATTAATCAATCCAAGTTTGCAAGGGATTTGGTCACCAAGTTTGGATTGCATGAATCCACACCTCTAAAAACTCCAATCAGCATCAGTGAACATCAAGATGATGATGGAAAGAGTGTGAATATCACATTGTATAGAAACATGATTGGTGGCTTGCTCTACTTGAATGCAAGTGGGCTAGACATTGCTTTCAGCATGGGTGCTTGTGCCCAGTACCAAGCTGATCTTAAAGAGTCTCACTTAAAGGATGTCAACAGGATCATAAGATATATAATGTTGAGTTAAGATTATTGTCATTTCCATGTCAAAGTTGTAATGTAAAGTGTTGTGTAAAGGGTCATGTGAGTTGTGTGTCAAGCTCTATTTGTACCACATGCAAGCACATGGAGTTGGGAAGATTACAGGCCAAATGCATTTCAAGAAGGCAAATCATGCACACGCAAAAGGCTTAGCTCACACATCCAGAAAATATGGTCAAAGAAATCATCATGCACAATAGGTAAAGTCAAGGAAAAGATATTATTGATATAAGACCAAATAGAGAATGTAGGAGACCCAAACCATAGAGAAAAACTCTCAAAATGGTCGCACTTTTAAGATACTTTTTATACAAAATTTCAGGTAGATGGGCAGGAAAATAGACAGAGCAAAAAGGGGCTAGAGGTGTCTGGACTAATCCACAAAATTACAGATTGAGCAAGACCAGACTGAGCCACAATTTTGCGGATCGGTCCATAAGTTATTGGACACATCAACTATGGATCCGAAGGCACCCATACCGACCCACAACAATGTGGACCGATCTGGATTTGACCTAACCACATTTTTGCAGACCAATTTGGTGGTGAATTTTTTTTAAACCAAAAAACCAAATCTTTTAGCTTATGGAATAGGGTTTTGTGCTCAATCTATACACTTATAAAAGGTTTGTTTAACTGTAAAAGAAACAAGAAGAAAAGAAAAGAAAAAGGCATATACGTGAAAAAGCTATCTGGTTCTCTGTTCTTTTTTCTTGTGAAGAAACTCTTTACAGGCTTAAATAATTTGTAGATAATTCTTTGAGATATTTTTAGTCACATCTCCGACGAGTATTGAAGCACCATCTCATGGAGGAGGTTGTGATTTCTAGGATTCCATCCATTTTCGAAAAGCTCTGAGAGCTAATCCTCTCAAGGTAATCTCTGTTAATCAATCCACTTGATATAATTGTTATATCTGCTTTTGAGAAGCATAAACATATTGATTAATTGAATTACGACTACCTACACTAGAGGCATTGATTAGATCCACCTCTTTAAAGAGGCGCATTCATTGATATTTACAAAGTAATATTAGCCTATTGTAGAGGCATCACTTACTTTATCTCAATATTTTATGTGATTATTGTGTTTCTATCGGAGACATCAAAAACAAAAATGACCATTTCCGGAGTCATCGAGGGTGGTAGACTCGTTCTGTGGAGATAACGAACATAGACTACATTGTAAGGTTTTTTAATGAATTTTTCATGTGATCATCGAAATTGATTAATAAAATTCAACCAACTCAGTGAGGTGCTTTTCATAGTGGATGTAGGCACATTTACTGAACCACTTTATAATGGCCTTGTGTGTTGTTGCTTTTCTCATTTAGTTTGTTGTACTGTGGTGTTCTCTTATTTTTTATGTTCATTGAAATACATGTTCAACCATTAAACCTACAATTATCATTATTCATGTGGGCACCGTAGGAAGATCGGGGGGTTGGAGGCTTGTACAGTCGCACCTCCCCCGTCCCTCCCTGCGGGTGTCTCAGCTCTTGCCCCCACTTCGCCGACTATGGCATCTCTAGTGCCACTTGGGTTATTGAGAATGATGGTTTAAAAAGGGGAGTTGTAAGGTTTGATCACATGTCTATCTAATGCCAAGTTTTTTGGGAGTCACCACCAACTTGGTTTTATTGATGGAATTAGATATCGACTTCCTTTCTTGGGGAAAGGAAGTCTAGACCCTAAGGCCTAGCCTAGACCCTAAGGTCTAGTATATTAACTCCTTAACTGGTTTAGTTTGCTAGAGAGTAGGGTAAGCTATTTTCTTGTGTTTGGGAAAGGCATTAGGCACCCCAACCACTCACCTTTTTAGGCTAGCTTCTCATAACATGTATGTCATTGAATGCTATAGGGATGTGTGCCTTTTAAATGTAGAGTTATTGGTATGGACCCCTAGTGTTGTGTGATCACTACAGTTGCACTTGAGACATAGTCTCAAGTTGCCTACAGCTTGTGTGGTTTAGGTTTCTAGGGCTTTGCTGGGATCAAACTGCATGTAGTTCTGAGGGTTATGTGTGTGTGTGCAAGTCATGGATGATTGGTGCGTGGGAGAGGCAGGGAGTCTATGTCCTCGAGGATTTAGTCAAGTTCTCTAAGAGGCCTGGATACCTTGATTATAATTTTTTTTTTTATTGAAGATGGATCAAGACTATGGTGTACCAAAGGTGATCTTGTAGGGAAGTTTTGACTTATTTCTTGAGGTTCTGAGTATGAGTGAGATTCTTCCTTGGTCTCTGGATATAAGATAGGTAAGGTTAGTGGGTTCCACAAGCCTAACGCCTAAACTTCAAGCCCAACGGTTGAAGTTCAAATGCCTAACGCCTAAACTTTACAATGAGTAAAATTTAGGCGTTGGGAATTCCAGTAGCCGTTATAGGTTGGACTTGGCTCATTGGAATTTGGGAGTGTGTGTGTGAATACTTGAGGCATGCAAAGGGGCAGAAATACTCTTAGTGGTGGGTCCTTCAAGCCATGTACATGTATGCATGCATACATACATATATACACATATGTATACATAGTCAAAGAAATAAACTTGAAAGGGGAGTATCCTATTTATGTAAAACAAATAAACCTAATTACAGTCAATTGTAGAAAAGTATTAACAAGAAAATAAGAATAAATATTGAAATGAAGCTGGAAATCATAATGCCCAAACTTGGCTTAGCGCTTGAATTTGGCTTCAATGCTTGAACTTTAACTGGTAAAGTTTAGGCATTAAGCCTTAAACAGTTTGCACTCAAACAACCATATCTCTCTCCACAAAATACATAAATGAGTGTGATTTGTTGGGTTAGAAAGTTATGAGAGAGATATTTCCAATGGAATATAATTTGTAGGGGTTTCATCCAATGCTTAAACTTGAAAAATGTCTAAACTTAGAGCTAAATGCCTGAATTTTAACAGGTAAAATTCCGGCACCAACTCTTGACAGTCTGCACTTAAATGTCAATATCTCTCTCCACAAAACTAAAAAATGAGTGTTTTTTTTGGGTTGGAAAGTTAAGAGAGACATATTTCAAATGGAATATAATTTTCATGGGTTGCATCTAATACCTAAACTTGGAAAATGTCCGAACTTTGAGCTAAATGCCTAAATTTTAATTAGTAAAATTTAGGCGTTAGCTCTAGACAGTCTACACTTAAATAGTCATATCTCTATCCACAAAACTCAGAAATAAGTGTAGTTTGTTGGGTTAGAAAGTTAAGAGAGAGATCTTTCCTATGTAATATAATTTGCAGGGGTTGCACCTAACTCTTAAACTTAAAAAATGATTGAAATTTGAGTCAAACACCTGAATTTTAATGGGTAAAATTCAAGTGTCAACTTTGGACAGTCTGCACTTAAATGACCACATCTCTATCCACAAAACTTAGAAATGGGTGTAGTTTGTTGGGTTGGAAAGTTAAGAGAGATATTTCCAATGGAATATAATTTGTAGGGGTTGCATCCAATGCCTGAACTTGGCCTATGCCTAAATTTTACTAACGCCTAAATTTTAACGGGTAAAATTCAGGAGTTAAGAAATCCAGCAGCTTCATTTTTTTAATCTATTTAGACCCCTATCCGAGGTCACAAAATTATGGGAATTAGCAAGGATGTTGGGGATGACATGATCGTTAAATCCTGTCATCATGAAGATCTCTTGAGGTATTTGCGGAAGTTATTTGTTCAATTAAGATAGTACAAACTAAGACTATACCCAAGCACGTGCATTTTTGGAGCCTCACATGGAAAACTTTTGAACTTCATCATTAGCATAAAATGCATTGAGGTCGATCTCACCAAGGCCATCATTGAAATTCTGACACTTCACACAGAGAAAGGGGTGCACAATTTCCTAGGCTACGTGTAGTACATTAGCCGATTCATTGCTCAACTTCGTATGATAAGAAGTAATCCCACAATCTTTTTGGTGGCATATACTAAAGCAAGGCAAGTTTTCTTAAGAGGAGTACATCTGGTTTTGTAATCAACAAAACATTTACTTAGGTAGTATTTCCATTATGAGGTCGTCACATCAAATAATTATCCTTTTCGAGTATTTGATTATAACATAGTTCATCAATCAATTCTCTACACCATTCCACTATCAATATTTAATTATAAACTCTTAATTTTACAATTTTTTTATATCTTCTCATATGATCTTCATCTTCCGATAGTGTACAAAATCCAAATTCGGCTACTTTGATACCATAAATGTTGTCATGCTTCGAACCTGGCCCAACATGAACCAACTCAACAATGAACCTGATTCGGGCTTTAACATTGGTTGTTTTTCGATCTTTTCCATATTTCCATAATTCATATTTACATATCAATGTCATTTATATATATATTTTTTACTTTATTTCCAATTCCTTTATCATTCATTGAGATCACGTTGGATCTGATATTCAATCATCTAGTAGCGAGAGCATAAACATTCATAATTATTTCTTTTAAATATTCAAACTACGTATACAAAGGAAATAGCTCATTTCATTTCATATTTACATCTATGTAACAATAACCAATGGTATCAAACCAAAAGAAAGATCCAAGGTTCTATAAATTATATCCCATAAAATGAAATAAACCATGTCTAGTATTTAGGATATACATTTTATCCACAAAACTAAAAACATTTACAATGTCCTTTGAAAGAAAATTTAATGCATCAAATGCATGTGTATCCACTCTGTTTCGTTAGTTCTCCTCCTTCTTAGATCAATTCTCTTCATCTAGTGATGCTGTCAATTTTTGGGAGAGTTTGATAGGCTCAATAAACATACATGCAAACTATATTAAATAGAAGTCCAAATAACAATATATAGTTCAAAACATAGCTTGCATGTGAGCATATTGTATTCCAAACATGACCAATAACTCAATGATCAATAAAAGCTATTAATGATAATTAAGTCCATGGAAGATGTTTACAATAAGATTTAAATGTCATGAACTTAAAACAATAAAGAGTCAACAGTTCAATTAAGATATTAATATTTCTTTCTCTTATTAGTTTTGATATAAATCAATGATTCAATAAATCAAATGTAATAGTTCAATTTTCTATTATTGTACCCAATAGAACATCCCAATACGGTGTTTACTGTCTCTTATACAC